>VDFB02240452.1:95477-162671 GCA_007258455.2 Sequoia sempervirens
AAAAAAATTTGGACCATTTCTCGATTTATGCGTGTCATCCTTGCGCAGGGGCCATGCTAATCTTCTCTGTATCGTTCCAATTTTATCGGATGTCTCCGAAGAGACACAATAACCTGCCAAGTCCTTCAAACTTAAAGACTCAAATTTATTACGTGTACGAAATGTGGGAGTAAAGTAACAGATAGAAGAGGCCATGCCCTGCCCCCGTGCGCAACGGGTACAGACGTGACCAAGGCAGAGCAAAACACCGGAATATTACGACATCGGCGGCGATTTCACGCTTGACGCCTGCATCTCTAATGGCGACAACATAAAAGATTCGGTGTTTGAGAATCCGCATGGCATCTAGCCTTCACATAGATTGCCTCATTCCATACAACCTCAATACCGCCTTTGTTTTTGTCACGCTCGCTTGTTTTAAGAAGAAAAACTCCCCTAAAAAAAGAGAAAAGGCAAGTATTTGTGGGTAGGCAAATTTTTAGAAATTATAATAACTCTTTCTATGATCTTAAAGGAAAATTATAAAAACATTTTTTAATTAATCATAAAAATTACATGTATATTAAATTTTGTTTATTGATTTATTTCAATTCAATTGTTGATGTGGTGAATTGAGTTTATATATATATAATTCATTTAGTATTTAGCTATTAGATCAATTGTTAATTTAGGTTTTAAGTATCATGTCAATTTATATATCGGGATAGATATTTGAATGTTATATCAATTGATATAATCAATATATCTATTGAATTGTTAATTGTAGACTTATTATTTTAGGGTAAGTACTAAATTAATTGTTAATAAATAGGGTTTAGGGTTTCTGTTGATACTAGGGTTTAAAGTTTGAATGAATTGTTAATTTAGGTTTAGAATGCGGTTTAGAAATTAACTAATTAAAGGTTTTATAGTTTATGATTTATGGTTTCAAGAAAATTTATATAAATGTGTACAAATTTATAGTTTTAAATAGAAACAGAGACATTTTTAGTTAAAATAAAACTTTACCATATAAATTTATGTTTGTGAATTAGCCGTATTGAAACCTACCTCAAGTTGATGGTTGTAAAAGGTTGAAGAATCATGGCTACATACAATGAGCGTACTTATAGGCCCTATCTACAATCAATATAATGTATGCTCTCAAAGTGTGGACCTACTCTTCACTTGATGCTCTCTAATTTTTTTTTGTCAATTCTCTAAACCAACTTGACAATTGACACTTAAAATTGTGACTATCTCCATGCAAGTATGGGTTAAGGTTCACTCTTGTAATTTTGTCATATGTTTCCACAACCAATTCATTTCAAGGATTATGCCATAGGCTCCTAGAGGTGTTACATACAAATTGACCTCAATACAGAAGGCAGATAACTATAACTCAACCTCAAGCAAGCATTGTTCTACCTTACCTTTGGCTTGATAAATGCATATTTATCTGACCAAGATATTTCCATCTAACCCCCTTTCCTAGGAATAATATTGAGAAATATTGAATCCAAAAAATATTTTGTGTCTCATGTATCTATTTAAATAGAAAAAAAGATGTCTAAATAGTGTATCTAAAGTTTCAATAGGAGAGATTTGGAAATCAGCTTGGTGATTGTCTACTACAACATGGATCCTTTATTGGAAGGCTTTTTTCTTGAGAAGGCAATGGTGGATTCCTAAAATCATTGCCTTGGGATTTCCTAGGATAGTTTTTGGCATAGTGGTCACCTTCATAAGTGAAACATCCTTCCTGGTGGTTCACTCTAGTAATATTGTAGTTAGCTAGAGTCATAACCTCTTCATTGTTTTAGTAATGGTCTTGTAAATATCAACATATTGTTTGCATAAATAAGTGTCCATAATTAATTTGTTAAAGCAATTTTAGCTTTATTTTGGGTTGGAACCCTTTGAAGTAAACTAATGGCAACATAAAAACTAGGAACATCAACTTTGTAATCTTCCCTTTATTGGTCGCCATTTGTTAGACCTCAGGTGGAAGTAGGTTATAAATTACCATCTAATAATTAGGAGTGGCGGTTTTAGAAAATTGGGAACAAAAACTTAATTATCAATCATGGTGGAATCTTTTAGAGTATTGGATTCAATTTCACTTGAAGTTAAAATGTGAATGTATATCATATAAGGTGTGGTAGGTGAAGATACAAGGGGATATAAAACACAAGTATAAGTTAATGGTTGTTGTGGGGGAATGGGTGGACGAGATCAGATGCGAGTAAGGATTTTTGAAGGGAGCATGAAAAAGGTGCAACAAGTTTGTATTGTCACCTTGGAAAGAGAGGTTAACACTTGGGAAAGAGGTGGTCATATCTACTTGATGCATTAGATCTTAAGGCTTCCTTGTATCTAATTGCCTTCTAGGGGTAACTTATCACCACCACAAGAGTCTTTAGGACCTTTTTCTCTTATTGGATCATCATCACCTCCACATAATAAACAACCCCTCCCTATAGTTATATAAACTATAGTAGATAGTATAATTTGTTGGATCTCTATGTGTTTTAAACTCTATGATAGCCCTTGTTTGTTGGGGTTTTTCTAGTAGCATGTTGTTTTATTGAGCTAGGACTTTGATTTTTGTATCTCATTTGTAGTCCTTTTCACAATAATTTTCACCTATTATTATCTAAATTAATTGGTGGCCCCATGGTAGAATTTAGATTATTTTTTCAAAAATAGGATCACTTATGTCACTTTCATCATCTGTACTTCTTTAGGTTATCCATTTTGAATTATGCATGCCTTCAATTGATCTAGATTCATTCTCTCCTTCTAACTTCAAAATCATTCTCATAATACTCCCAAAATTCTTCTATCTGTGGAATGTGATGATATTGTGGGCCAAACTTGATATTTTTATTTACACAATATTTATTGTGGAATGAAAAATTAATCATAAAAATGAATTGTCAACTTAGAGATAGTTATTTCAATATTTTGTGCATTTTGGCTTAGGTTTAGGTCCATAATTTATAAGATTGGCCTAGGCTAGTTGCACAATTTGTGAAAATGAACCTTAAACTTTTAAATTTTAAATTGAAGTTGGGGTCAACTTGTAAACAATTAAATATTACTAATACATTTTCTTGTGAAACATCATCATTTCTTGTCATCATCACTAATCAACCCCTTCATCACTATTAATTAAATAATTTTAATTATTTAATTATTTCCAATTTTTCTTCTAGCCACATTAATTAACTAATATTTATTATTTAATGAAATTTTGAATTATTCGTATATCCACATAATTAAATAATTTTATTAGTTAATTAAAATAATGCATTCTTCTCATGCAACATAATTAAATAATTTTAATAATTTAATTAGCTAATTATTCCTCTAAAATTAAATAAATTATTAAAATTTATTTAGTTTGACTTTGTGCATTACTCTAAAAATAAATAAAATCGTTATTTTATTTATTTCCTTAAATATGTCATTCTATATTCCTCTAACTCTAAATTTAGTGTTCATCTCTAAATTTAGTGAGTTGACTAAAAAGCAACCTCAGTTCACTCTCACTCACTTCCACTTCATCTACCCATGTAGTCAATCCTTTCATTCATGCAACCACTTAACTCCTCATCACAACCCCTCATTCTGACACATGTCACTTGCATGATCTTCATGATCTCTCAAATATCCTCATCTTTGATCTCATCTCACATCTTACACAATTGATCTGATATATTTGAAAGCTATAAATAACCCATCATTTAGCCATTCTCTCTCCCCACAAATTTGAAGAATCTTGCATCCATACTATACTCAATTTTATATCGCTTTTGCTAACAAGGTTATTTTAAAGCATTTGAGAAATCCACATACTATTTAAATTGGCATAATTACATTCTACAATGCAGTAAGGCTAGGCATTTTTGGTCGTGGTAAAGTAGTTAGTCTAGTTTGAATTCATTTTCTTTCATGTTTGTGCACACACTTCATTGAGATTAGGCCTTTTGATTATTGAATTGGGCTTGTTATTGATTCATTTTTGTTTATAATTCATTAATCCGATTTCCCTTATTCACATTTTCTCACACATGATGGGACCCACGTCCCTAATTTTTAATAGTGTATTGAGTTTCCTTGAGTTTTTAGGTTATAGGTGTACAATAGTGCAATTGATCCCAAAACGACGCTTTTGAAAGAGAAACAATGCTTTTGACAACACATTGGTGCTTCTAACAACATATTGGTGTATCTAATAAATATAAAGATGTATCTAATCTTTGTGTTTTCTCTGTTTGCAGGTTATGTTTCACATAATGAAGCATTTGATAGAGAAGTCGCGTATTTGATCATACTTCAATGCTTTTGATAAACAAAATGGTCTATTTGATAGGTAATGTGGCACATTTGATAGGTAAAATTTCTCTTTTGATATTATTTTTGGCACATTAGATATACATAGTGACATTTATGATTCTATGAATTTGATTATTTTTTCTAACCTAACGTTTGTTTGAGTTTTTGGAACTAATCAATTTGTGTAGCTTGGTAGTCACTAGGACAAGACATGGTAAAACAGACTACTAACAAATTTGATGTAGGAATTTTAAATTGCTTTGAGTTTTAAGTAGCTACACACTTCTTTTAAGCTTAATTAATTAACCTTGTATGTCATTTTTGTTGAATTTCTAATGTGTATCCTCTCCCCTTGCACATTGCTTGAGATTTGGGATTAAAAGTAATCTTTATTAATATTTTTTCAAGTTCAACCAAGGAGTATTAGTAGAGTATGCTCTCCCCTTGCGCTTTGTGTGAACCTGAGGATTAGAAAAGCTAGTATCTTCTTTTTAATTTTAGTAAGGGGCTTGTTGGGGATTTAAGCACCCCAAGGGTGACCTCAACCACATTTACTAGGAAGGTATATAAAGGGGGGAGAGTGAAATTTTTACCTCAAAGTGTGGCCAACATCCTTCAAACCATGTTGCAAGACCCTCAATCCATCAAGAATTGTTTGGTGAGGATAAGATGGGATACCCCCTAGTCTAAGGAACTATCAAACGAGTTCACTATTCCTAGCACCACTATGAACCTTTATTTTAGAGACATGAGACCTTCACCTATTAATCTAGCTATGGTACAAGGTACAATATCATTCCTAAAGTTACCCAACATGTATCATCCCAAGGAGAGATAATATTTCTTTGGAGGTGTTAAAACCTTCTAGGGAATGGGAAAGGTGAGCCCTTGTGCCACTAGAACCCTATCTATTCCCCCTTGAGAGTGGAATTCTCATGCATAATCCTACGATATTTTATTGTTTATGCCTAAACTAGAGATGTGCACCCTTAATGAATAGTTAGCTTGTATTTCTTGGCATGTTTCCTTGTGAAGATTAATAAAATACCATTCAAAAATACTACCTTGCAGGATCAGTTGCCATCTTGTCTACTATTTTTATCTCTTTCCAAAAATACTCAAAAAAATTAGTCCAAAACTTACAATATTTACCAATAGTTACATAAAATTGTGCTTCTAAGCCAAAAACTACACTTTTGAGCATTAAATTACACATTTGAGACTCATGTTGTGCTCCTAAAACCTTAATATTTTGTCTATGCATATCTCAAGAATAATTGCACATTTGATTTCTATTGTGGCACATTTGATAGCTACAATGGCACTTTTGACTATGGAATCCTACACACCTAACAATATTTTGGTGCATTTGATTATATAGTGGTGCATTTTATTATACTGAATCAGATTTGACTATGCATTAGTGCATCTAATCTACAAAATTGCATATTTGACAATGCTTTGTCGCTTTTGATCCAAGACTTGTAGAACATGTTCTAAAAAAGTGAAACAATTTTATGATAGAGTGGTGCATTTGATACCTAATATGTCACTTTTGAGTTTACTTTGGCATATTGTGAAACCTATTGTGGTGCATTTATACCAAAATTTACACATCTAATTCACACAATGACACTTTTGAGGTCCCTCATTTAAAATTTCTAGAATTCTCCAAAAATTAGTTTCTAGATCTATTCACTAATCACACCTAAAATTTGAGACTTGTAGCACATTTTACCTATAATCATCATCCATTATCCAATAGAAAATTAAAATTCACATCCATTTCATATCATCATTTTTGGAATTTAGAGTTACAACCCTAGGCTTGGACAAACATCATCATCATCAAAATCAATCATCCAAACAACCAAGAACCAAATTAGTTATAATCTCGTCTAGATCTTCCATCTTTTATCTCTAATGTAGCTTTTTACTTGAAAAGTTTACCATTTCAAGTAGATAGATGAGTTAGAATCAATATTTGTGGGTGAATTTTCTTAGGATTCTCAGTTTCTTCTAAATTAGTAAACCCACCATCATCCTTTTCCTTAGACTCATTAGTCTAGTACAAGTAAAAAAATCATCCTTAGCAAATTATCCAAAAAGAGATTTATATTTACTTTAACTTATTTGTGGTTTTATCTCATATCAATCAATAACCTCAACACATTTATCCAAAATCATCATATCCTTTTGTTTAAAATCTACCAAACATATCTTAGAATTATTAGAGATGCAAAAAGATCTAGTAGTAGCAAGAGAAATGGATGATCTTATTTCCATGGACCCAAACACATATTTTCTTAAATTCACATAAAATGATACTAAGCTACCTTTAGATTATAACATTGCCACACTTAGGGAACAAGCCCTCACCAATGTCATGTCATTCCATATGTCATCTAATGCAAGTGTACCTATACCTCAATCTATCAATGTAGTTATTTCTCAAGCTTCCATGCAAAATATATCAAGTCAAACATACATACCTTCTCATTACACAGATTACATACTATTTTCTAAACAATACATTAATCTACTTTATCAAAATCCCATCATATCTAAACACAAAACCACATTCATCCCAAATCCTAAAATTTCATCCATACCTCATAACACCATCATTCCTCTTGATTCACAATCCATCACATCAATTATACCAATATTCCCTTGTCTTCACAATCCCTCACATCAAATTATACAAATAACTCATTTTCTTCACAAACTATCACACCTCAAGTTTTGAAAACATCCCATGCACTTCACAAACATCAAATATAACCATGAGCACATACAACCCCACTCATTCACACAAACCTTCCATTTCGAGTCATTCAAAATTATCTAACATACCTAAGAATTCAAACATTACAAATGATTCAAAATCTTTCACATCTTACGTACCTACAAATACAAGCTCATCATAATTTTAATCTCAATCTATTCCATTCACCATCCCCATAAATATACATGTGCTTCAAATCAATAACTACTCATACACCATTCCACAACAACAAATTATTCCTCAAAATAAAAATCCCTCATACAACATTCCACAAAATCAAAATCTCTTATTCAATTCTTACAACATTCCGTGCAACAACAAATTATTCCACAAAATCAAAATCCCTCATTCAAATCTTACAACATTTCACAACAAAAATCTATTCCTCAAAACCAAAACCTCTCACTCAATTCATACAACATTCCACAATAATAAGACATTCCCCAAAATTAAAATCTCTCATACAATTCATACAATATCTCATAATAGAAAAATATCCCCCAAAATCAAAATCCTTCATTTAATTCCTCATCCATTCCATAAAATCAAACATACATTCCTTCTATTCAATCACCCATCAACACAAAACATGACTTGTCATCATAGATATAGAGCTTGCATCCAAAGATAACATGCAATTAGGAAAAACAAAGAAAAGCTACAATCTTGAAGATATATGTCATTATCCATTTGATAGAACATTACCTATGGTTCCTTTCCCTCAAAATTTTGAAATGGAAAGGTTTGAAAAGTATAAGGGAAGAGGAGATCCATGAGAACAAATACAAGAATTTTGCATAGCATTCTTAAAGGTTTCCTATAATGGCACATATTTGATGAACCTCTTTCCTTGAAGTTTAGGAGGGTAAGCAATAGAATGGTTCTCTCATTGACGACATGGTATTAAGACATTCCATGAACTAGCTGAAAAAATCATCACTCACTTCTCTTACAACATTAAACATGAGATATCCATGATTGATTTATGTAACACTCAACAACGAGATGGATAATTATTTTCTCAATTCCTGCAATGATGGAGAAACAAGGTAAGTAAATTACCATGACATATACTAGAAAATCAACTCGTGAGCATTTTTTTGAAAACCTTAATCAAGATATTGGCTTCCACCTTCAAGTCCAATAAACTAACTCTTTTGATGAGATTATATAGAAAGGGGTAACCAATGAAAAGGACCTCATCACAAAATGACTTGTTAAAATCTACAAAGAAAACAAAGATCATGCATCAAACTCCAATGAGAAACCTCATCTATGGGATACAAATAAGAATTCCACCAATGATGCTATAGTAGATGTTATCACCTGAAATTGCACCCTTGTTGAACCTGATGTTGAACACCTCAGTGTAACATGGGAAGACCTCTAAAGATGTGGGTTTCTTGTAAACAGAGGTCAACCTCCAGAGAAGGCCGGCTTCCTTTGGTATCACCTAAACTATTGATTCTGTAAAGGGAAAGGGAGAAGGAGTGCATAAAAATAAAACTAAATACTATGGTGATACACCGAACTGATAAGATCAATGGAATACTTAGGCTACACTTGAAAATTTTCAATGACCATAAGATTACACATCAAATTTTGTAAGCTTTGCATTAATATATAACAAACAGGTTTGATTCACACACTTTTTCAAGAGGAAAAGATTTTTCACAGACTAGAATCCATATGTGATTATGTAAACATGGTTTGTGGTTTATTTAATGATACTTTTGCAAAGGAAGGCATGAAAACAAAGGATAAATTCATAAAGGAATAGAAGAAATTCACAAAATAACTTGATCATGAACCTGAAATGCACAACACTTTGCAAGAACAAGATGGTAATCTGAAACATCAACAGTGACCAAGGTAAACTCTGTGTTTTATATTCCAAAATTGAAATGAGTTATAAAGCATACATCAGCTGAGAAAGGATTGTTAAAAATCACTAACTCTTGAGAATGCATAATCTGAACTCCTTTAAAAAGAGGCAAAAATGCCATATATACAAAAAGATATTGGCCCCTCTGGGCTTACAAAAAATATCCCCTTCAGAAAGATCTGCCCCTAGATCTTTTGAACGAAGTTAATGCTACCCTCAAATGTATCTTTGATGTCCATGTCAGTGTGAAAGATCTCCCTCAGGAGAAGCCCTCAAATCTTTTGCAACCGTAGTATTAATTTCATGGCCTCCGTTTCCACCTTCTAACCTTCCTGTCAAGCTACTTTGAATGCTCTAAAGCATTATCATTAATGCAGATCCCCCCTCTGCTAGTAGCAATCCTAGTTGTCACCGTGACTCACGGTTCTTCTGTTTACCGATGAAACCTCCTGGATATCAAACTGATTCATCGCTTTATTCTCAGAGCATATTCACGTTTCCTATGTTCCGCTGATCTTCTTTGTCGGGGTGGTCAATCAGTCAAATTGTCAATGGTTTGTCTTTGGCTCCCTCTGATTGGTTGAACACGCTCCATGTAGAATTCCCAAGGGGTCAAAGGTCGCCTCATTAGAATCGCATGTCGGGGAGACACTAATTGTGTCTCCCCAATGCGAGTACACCTCATAGCAGCTATCAGCATAGCTTGGGACTGTCAGTGGGACCTCATATCGAGCTGCAAGAGTTATACCGATATCCATATTCATGAGCAAGTTGATCGTTATCAGCAAGACTCTCCATTGTAAGCAGGACCTCTCATCGAGCCCTTCATTCTTCAGTGAGACACCTTTGGGTCAGGGAGAGATCATGCCGAACTCATTTCATTTCGTCAAGACTTCCAGCAATCGACAAGACATCATCCTGAAACTAGATGTTACATCAATGTCATCTATGTCGGTGAGACCTCTTGCTATCGGTGAGGCCTCATATCGATGATGCCTCCCCTCACGAGAGTTCACCTTTCTTGTCGGGGAGACATCGCTATATTGGCAAGACCTCATGCCAAAGGCACCTTGCTTTGGCGAGGGCTCATTTCAATCGGGAAGACTTTACCCTGTCGGCCAGACCTTATAACGATGTCATCTATATCGACAAGACCTTTTGTTGTCGACGAGACTTCTTGCCGAAGGAAAAACACATATCGAGATCCCTCCATTATTGGTAGGACCTCATAGTGAAGGAACAACTTTCGCCGAGACCTTATCCTTTCGGGAAGACATCTCCCCGAGCTCAACCTTACACTGAGAGTTCCATTCTTTCGGTGAGACTCCGCTTAGTCGGCCAGACCTTTTGTCGAACTTAAATCTTTTGGCAAGGCTTCTATCTGGGACCACCACTCCATGTCGAAAAGACTTTAGCATGTCAGGGAGACTTCTAAAAACCCATGGTGATTTAAAATGTTTGGCCGACTGAGACATTTCAAAAATGAAAGAACCCCCTCTAGTCGGCGAGACATCTGGAAGGTCTTGGCGACTCTCTCCTTAGAGGATTTTCATGCCAAACTTGACTACGATAGAATTTTCAACTGAGCTCCTCTCCTGTGCATTAGGGGTATGATTTAATCATGCACAATGTCTCCATTTGGCCTTCATGAACACCTGAAACACAAAGCCCTGCTTGATTGAGCCCGTAGGTGAAAATCAAGCAACATTTCTGGCAACCTTTGCTGGATGTTTTCCTACTAAACACGAAAACCAGTAGCATAGGCCTATCCATTGGGCATGGAGTCATTGTTCTGCTCTTCAAACTTCTAAAAACCTTGTAACCTAGCTTCAGACCAAACAAACTGAAAGAACTATTGCAACTCTGTTGAAGACAGAGCTTGAAAAACAATGTGCAGCAACTGCACTTTATTGAAAACGTGACAAAGCTGAAATGAAAAGTGCCACGGGGCACTTATTGAAAGCAAAAACTGAAACTACAACTACTCTATCCTACACTACCCAACAATGGTAGTAATTAGACATAACTGTTTACTGGTTGTGAGAAAAAACTGCCCTTTCTCACCAACATAGGATGTGCTTCTTGCTTGCAAATTTTCCAACAATGATGAAGGAAAATTAAATGTTGAGTGCATAGATTAAACACCTCTCCAATCATGAATACTACCTCCCTTTTTGTGCTAGACAAGAGTTGCATTCAACTGTTTTGAATAGTTTGAGCTACTTGCATTGATGCCTTTTGATGCTCAACCTCGTGCTCCCAAGTAGGTAATTCAAATGGAAACCTCTTTTGAGTGTCTGCTAAGTGTTCCAGGCTTCTAATAGTAGATCCCCTTGTTATGATACCCAACTTGTAACTCTCAGCCCCTTGTTGATCTCTAAAGGCTTCATCATTTCCTTGAAAAGATGTTGATTGGAGGTAATATTCAGGTTGTTCATTGACTGCTACAGTCTAATCTTCTTGAAAGATTTGACCATTATTGTTTATAGGAGGATCAGCTATTCCTTCTTTCAGATTTGCAATGAAAAAGGGGTCCTTCTTCTTTATATCATGTATAATAGTCTTTGAAAAGAAACCATCAATGTTTTCGATGGTTGGATCTTCTTGACTAAGGAGCTGATATCCGTGTTGGATAATTGAAAACAAATCTTCAAACTGTCGTTCCTTATGGTATTTGTCCATGACAGAATACACCTCCTCCTCAACAAAGTGAGGCAGCTCATCAAATAAGTTCACAGGCTGCAAGGAATTATCTTGAACTTTTTCAATAGTCTCGCTAACTCGAATGGGTTGATCACATGCTTCCCTTTCGTATGATACTAGCTCGTCATCTATGTTAGAACAAAAATCTTCTATGATATCATCTAACTCATGATTTTGCATTAAATCCAGATGAGCTTTATCATTTAGTTGCTCCATACCAGGCATAGATGCTATTATGCATGTGAGATCTTCATTTTCACCAACAAATTGAGGAAGTTCATCGAACAAGTCAACAATATTCTCTGGTTGTTCCAAATCAACTGGTAAATTAGGAACCTGCATGCTCTCTTAAACTTGTGGTAAGATCCTTTCACCTTGTTCAACAAAGTAGGGCCACTCATTAGACATCAAAGAGGCAATTTGATGGTCAACATGTTCCTCTTGCTCCATAACATGTTGCCCAGGTAAACCATGCTCCACTATCTCTTATGATGGATCTAATTCCTCCTCCTGTTTGAGCTTTTCTTGCTGTAGTCGGTAACATGCTATAGCTAAATGCATTGGATTTACTTTGTTAATCCTTTCCATGAGGAGTAAATCATCTGGATCAATGGGTTGCCCTTGAGGGATGATAGACTGATCTTGTTCAAGTGCTACATTCTCTTGCATTGAATTAAATCCCTTAAAGCTTGGAATTTCAAACTGAGAAGACTTACTAGGGGATTTGAGAGGTTGACTTTGTTGGAAAACTTGTACTTGGGAACCTCTTGTTTGGAGAATTTTAGCCTCATTTTTGCATCCTTTGTAGCTAGCTGTTGGGCAAGGCTCTCTTCAAATTGCCTCTTTTTGGCCCCCATTCCTGCTCACTTGTCTGAGCTTGGTAAGCTTTTTGTTCTTGTTTCCAATCGATCTCCTGTTGTCTTTCAATCTCCAACATTTGTCTTTGAAAATTAGTGATTATGTCATTGATGCACATGTTGTTTAACTCCTTGAGATTGGGAATGTGAACAAACATGTTGAATGGCATTATGATGGCTTTGCTAAGACTGTTGTTGGACATATATAGGCTAATGCACAAACTGAGCAGGGGTGGGAGGGTGGAAAACTTGTGGGGAATATTGATAATCTCCTGTAGCAAAGATACTTGGACTAAAAATAGTTGCATACTCATTTTGATATGGCTGATAGTTGAGTATATGAGCAGAATTCTCATGAAATGAGGGAGGATTAGTAGTTTCATGACAAGTTGGGTGATAGAACATGTATTCATAAAATGTAGACATTTTGGAGCATTCATAGAAGCTGGAAATGCATTAAAATTTCTTGTAAAACAAGAAAACTAGATCTGATTTTCTGGAAATAAGAACATACTAGCACTTAATTTGCTCGAAACTAGTTCCTATTCTCCTGGAATCGCCGGGTATGTAAAGAAAATGCCTCCAAAAGGCTGAAACTACTGCTGCACACACCTAATAGCAGCAATAAAATGCATAAACATGAACTGAGAAGCAATTCACGGTCCCACCGGGCGTGCCAAAAACTGTTATCACCTGAAATTGCACCCTTGTTGAACCTGATGTTCAACACCTCAGTGTAACATGGGAAGACCTCCAAAGATGTGGGTTTCTTGCAAACATAGGTCAACCTCTGGAGAAGGCCGACTTCCTTTGGTATCACCTAAACTATTGATTCTGTAAAGGGAAAGGGAGAAGGAGTGCACAAAAATAAAACTAAATTCTATGGTGATACACTGAACTGATAAGATCAATGGAATACTTAGGCTACACTTGAAAATTGTCAATGACCATAAGATTACACATCAAATTTTTAAGCTTTGCATTAATATATCACAAACAGGTTTGATTCACACACTTTTCCAAGAGAGGAAAAGATTTTTCACATACTAGAATCCATATGTGATTATGTAAACACAGTTTGTGATTTATTCAATGATACTTTTGCAAAGGAAGGCATGAAAACAAAGGATAAATTCATAAAGGAATAGAAGAAATTCACAAAATAACTTGATCATGAACCTGAAATGCACAACACTTTGCAAGAACAAGATGGTAATCTGAAACATCAACAGTGACCAAGGTAAACTCTGTGTTTTATATTCCAAAATTGAAATGAGTTATAAAGCATACATCAGCTGAGAAAGGATTGTTAAAAATCACTAACTATTGAGAATGCATAATCTGAACTCCTTTAAAAAGAGGCAAAAATTCCATATATACAAAAAGATATTGGCCCCTCTGGGCTTACAAAAAATATCCCCTTCAGAAAGATCTGCCCTAGATCTTTCGAACGAAGTTAATGCTACCCTCAAATGTATCTCTATTGTCCATGTCAGTGTGAAAGATCACCCTCAGGAGAAGCCCTCAGATTTTTTGCAACCGCAGTATTAATTTCATTTCCTCCGTGTCCACCTTCTAACCTTCCTGTCGAGCTACTTTGAATGCTCTAAAGCATTACCATTAATGTTGATCCCCCCTCTGCCAGTAGCAATCCCAGTTGTCACCGTGACTCACGGTTCTTCTATTTACCGATGACACCTCCTAGATATCAAACTGATTCATCGCTTTATTCTCAAAGCAAATCCACATTGCCTATGTTCCGCTGATCTTCTTTGTCGGAGTGGTCAATCAGTCAAATTTTCAATGGTTTTTCTTTGGCTCCCTCTGATTGGTTGAACACGCTCCATGTAGGATTCCCAAGGGGTAAAAGGTCGCCTCATCAAAATTGCATGTCAGGGAGACACTAATTGTGTCTCCCCGATGCGAGTACACCTCATAGCAGCTATCGGCATAGCTTGGGACTGTCGGCGGGACCTCATATCGAGCTGTAGGAGTTATACCGATATCCATATTCATTGGCAAGTTGATATTTATTGGCAAGACTCTCCATTGTCGGTAGGACCTCTCATCGAGTCCTTCATTCTTCGGTGAGACACCTTCAGGTCGGGGAGAGATCATGCTGAACTCATTTCATTTCGCTAAGACTTCCAGCAATCGACAAGACATCATCCTGAAACTAGACGTTACATTGATGTCATCTATGTTGGCGAGACCTCTTGCTATCGGTGATACCTCATATCGATGACGCTTCCCCTCACCGAGAGTTCACCTTTCTTGTCGGGGAGACATCGCTATAGTGGCAAGACCTCATGCCAGAAGCACCTTGCTTTGGTGAGGGCTCATTTCAGTCAAGAAGACTTTACTCTATCGGCCAGACCTTATAACGATGTCATCTATATCGGCAAGACCTTTTTTTGTCGACGAGACTTCTTGCCGAAGGAAAAACACATATCGAGACCCCTCCATCATCGATAGGACCTCATATTGAAGGCACAACTTTCGTCAAGACCTTATCCTTTCGGGAAGACATCTCCCCAAGCTCAACCTTACGCCGAGAGTTCCATTCTTTCGGTGAGACTCCGCTTAGTCGGCCAGACCTTTTGCCGAACTTAAATCTTTTGGCAAGGCTTCTATCTGGGATCACCACTCCATGTCGGAAACAGTTTAGCATGTTGGGGAGACTTCTAAAAACCCACAGTGATTTAAAATGTCTGGCTGATCGAGACATTTCAAAAATGAAAAGAACCCCCTCTAGTTGGCGAGACATCTAGAAGGTCTTGGTGACTCTCTCCTTAGAGGATTTTCATTACGAACTTGACTGTGGAAGACTTTTCAACTGAGCTCCTCTCTTGTGCATCAGGGGTATGATTTAATCATGCACAAAAATGTCTCCATTTGGCCTTCATGAACACCTGAAACATAGAGCCCCGCCTGATTGAGCCCGTAGGTGAAAATCGGGCAATAGTAGATTCTAAATTTGTGAAAACTATACAAGCAACACCTGACACTCAACAAAACAACCAAAACATGAATCCCTTAAAGGACCACCAAGACCGAATTCCAACACTAAACAAAAGTACACTCCCTTAGGGGATCCAATTGAGATTGTATTGAAGAAGTTAAACCAAACTAACCTCATTAAACTTCCAGAGCTAAGGAAATATGATGAACCATAATTCAAACCATCATGGTACAATGACAACAATTATTGTGAGTACCATAGGATAAAAGGTCATAAAACACCTAACTGGATATGAATTTGAAAATCTATTCCAATATCTTATTGATCAAGGGGATGTAAACATTCAAAAACATCTTGGAACTTCTAGCAATAACAATCTCAGTATTTATAAAGATCTAACCACTAATCATTATAAGAATAATAACTCAAGTAAAGGAAAGGATTCTAACAAGGTCAACCATTCAAATGATTACGTAGTAGGACATATCAAAGAAGCCAATAACCCCATTATTGTCATCACCATCCCAAGTAAAAATATTGAATGTGGAGTTACCACACATAGAAAATTCACCCTTTGAGGGGCCCCAATCCAAACAAATATCATGAATAAGTTGTTACCATCTGAGTATAATCTTATAGATTATTTGAAGAAAACATCAGCCCAAATATCTATATTAGAACTCCTTCGCATATCTCCTACATATAAAGAGGTTCTTGACAAAGGACTTCTAGCATCACCCATACCTACCAACATAGATACTGAGTAATTCCAAGCCATGGAAGAACACATTGTATCCACACACCACCTTGTATTCACAAAAAAGGATATTCCTTGCACTTCATACCATAACCAAGCATTATACCTAGAAGCCTTTATCCATAAACACAAAATCAAAAGATTCATGATAGATGATAGAGAAAAATTAAACATTTATACTCTAAATTGTTAAAATAATTCGGATACTCTGATGAGTTCATATAAAAATAGAAGAGCACTATTATCAGAGCATCTAATGACAATGAGCGTGAATCATAAGGGATAATCAAACTTCTTATCCAAGTTGGTCCTGCAATTGCAGAAATTACATGTCAAGTTGTAGACCTTGATCTCCCATACAATATTCTCCTTGGACGCCCATGGATAGATTTCATGCAGTCCATTCCATTCACCTATCACCAATGCATAAAATTTCTCTATAATAAAATCAAGGTGACCATTTATAGGGACCCTCGCCCTTTCCAATATTATCAAAATTTAGTGGGAAAATACCAAAAAAATCCAACAAGTACCTAACAATGACATTGCCTCATCTTCATCATTCGATATCATCCCATCTACATTAGCCTCATAATCCAATACACATTAACCCTTTCCTAAAATCAAGGTCCAAATATGTGACAAAGGTTGTGGAGACTATGATCTAAAAGGGTCCTTCTATGTAGGACAACTTTTGTCTTCTCCTAAGGAATATGGTAAAAATCAGTATATAGAAATGTGAATGGTGATCCTAGACCTGCACAAACATGAAGAACAAACACAATATTAGTCCAATATGCAAGTTAGAAACATCATTCCCCATAAGATTCATTTGAAATGCAAAGAACAAGAAATAACATGAAGAACCCAAATAAAAACTATCTAATCTTGCTCCAAAAAAAAACTCTCAATCCCATAGGGGGAATTGGTGCTATTTTGATGTGGAAAATAGCCCTTTCTCAATTCCTTACAAGCTTGATGACCAATGGTGAAGATTTGATGCTCCTTGATGAAATTTCTCCTAACCTAGCTATGAAATGATGAAAAACTATGAAAATGGATGAATGTTGCTCAAAACATGAAGATGATAACTTTGCTCAAGTTGTGGATGAAAAATGCCTAAAATTGTGGATCCAAAATCAAAATGAGAGCCTTCTATTTATAGAAGAGAAATATGGAAGAATGAGCAAAAAGGATGAATGTGGGATCAAACACCAACCAATAGCATAATGCCACTCGACAACATGTGAGTGGACAAAGGTGAAGCATATTTTGATGAATGTGCACATTAATGCAATTTGGTGGAAATTCAAAACATGGAGAAGTGACATGTTGGAGGGAGATAAAGGATGAATTAAATGCCACTTGGCTCAAGAAAAGGACATGTAAGAGGCCTTTAATGTCTTGTTGGATGGACGAGTCCTTTTGGGGGGAGATTTTCAAATTTGGGGAATATTTCATCCTTTGATGCCTTTTTGAATGAAAATAGGAGATTTACCAATTAATTAAATTGATTTTCATTGGCAAGTTGCAAAAGCGAGAGGATTTGATGGATTAAGACTAGGATTAATCAGGATTTGATTAATTTAAATGGAGATTAGTTGATTTGATATTTTGATTTAGATTTTAAGATTTAAATAAATCAAGATGAGAGGAATAATGAATATTAGACTTAATTAAATAAAGTTTGATTTATTTAATTAAAGAGGATGGTATTAGATTTAAATCAAATAAAGATTAATTTATTTAATTTAAAGGAGAATGACCTTAGAGCTTAATTGGATAAAATTAATTATTTAATTAAAAGAGGGACTATATAGGATTAATTAAATAAAATGATTTATTTAATTAATAGGAGATGATGACTTAATCAAATAAAATTGATTTATTTAATTAAGAGATGAAATGTGATTAATTTAATCAAATAAAGATTATTTAATTAAATGATTAGCAGAGAGATGATTCAGGGTGAACTAGTGTTAGTTAGTCAGGATCAAGTGCATAGGATCAATCAATACATTTTACGTGTCTACAAGAAAAAACCTCTTTCATTATCAAGTTTGAACCCACAGTATTGTCAAAATTGGGAGAGCTAAGCAAAGAGATTATATAAGAAGGTATTTCAAAATGGTTATACCAAGAAGAGAAAGAACAACCAACCCTACTAGATAATTATAGTAATATTTTCTAGATTATCAAGAACATGGGATTTACAGGTCAATGTTGCCTTGGAATTCATCAACAAGGAATAATAGAACCCGTCATTCTAGATCAAAGACACAAATAGCAAGGTCTTGGGTATCAATCATTAGTTAATGTTACCTCTGACATTAATTGTGCTCCTAGTAAGGTAGCTAAAGTTTTTCCCACAGTTGAAACCTCTAATGATGATACCATTGATGAATCTTTCATGTACATCATTGACCTATTTTAAATGCATCCATTAACACCATAACATATATATCCTTTACATCTCCCTTGCATTTCAATGACCTTCCACTTATCTATCCCTAACTTCTCAACTAGGACCAAAAAGGACCATTGATTTTAGAAAAAATAAAAAATGATGATGTTATTGTTGATTTTATGGGACTTAAATCTATGGAATACCACCTGGAGATCACTCAAGAGGATTTGACATAGACCTTGATGCACAAAATGACTTTTGAGGGAAAATAAAATATTTTAGTTGCAAAAGATAAAATATAAAAATAATAAAAAGATCCCCTGGTGAAAACCACAATGTGGCACTTTTTTTTTGGGTATGGCTTCTTACAATGTGGCACTTCCAGATTATGAAAAAGTAAAAATAAAGGACATATCCAAGGGTGAAAATCTCCCTAAGGTGCCTATGGATGAAGGATTTGATCTCCCAAGTGTCACTAAAAATCAAGAGAGATTCTTAGTCTTACTAGAGGCATTAGAGGAAATAAATGTTAGAACAACTGACAATCCCAAAATTAGATTCTTTGTTGCATCCTTGAAACTTGAAGAGAAATAATATTTTACATCATTCCTTGAGCTACAAAAGTCATTTTTTCTTGGTCATACACAGACATGTGAATATTACATACAAAATTGGTAGTTCATCATTTGACGGTCTAGCTAGAGGAAAAAATTGTGAAATATAAACTACCTAACATGCAGCCCAAAATTGCACTACTAGTCAAGGTGGAATTACAAAAGCTCCTAGATGTTGGCTTTATTAGGCCAATAGATTATCTGGAGTGGGTCTGAAACCTTGTACCTATTTTAAAACCCATTGGGGGCATCCATATATGTACAGATTTCAAATATATAAACAAGGCTTGTCGAAAGGATGACTTTCCATTACCAAACATAGACATCAAAGTGGATTTGATAACAGTCCATGATATTTTTTCCGTCATGGATAGTTTCTAAAGATATAATCAAATTTGTATAGAATAAAAAGATCAACACAAGACAAATTTTGCATGCCCTTGGGGTACCTATTTCTTTGATGCAATTCCTTTTGGTATTAAGAACATAGGTGTAACCTATTAGAGAGCTATAACAATGATTTTTCATGATAGATTCCACAAAATAATAGAAGGCTATGTAGATGATCTTCTAGCAAAATAAATAACAAGGAAAGGACATTTAGATTTTCTTGGAAAAATATTTGACAAACTAGAGAAATACCAGGTGAGGCTAAACCATAAGAGATAGTTATTTCAATATTTTGTGCATTTTCGCTTAGGTTCAGATCCATAATTTACAAGATTGGCCTAGGCTAGCTCCACAATTTGTGAAAATGAACCATAAACTTTTAAATTTTAAATTGAAGTTGGGGTCAACTTGTAAACAACTAAATATGTTTCCATAACCAATTCATTCCAAGGATTATGTCATAGGCTCCTAGAGGTGTTACATACAAATTGACCTCAATACAAAAGTTAGGTAACTATAACTCAGCCTCAAACAAGCATTGTTCTACCTTATATTTGGCTTACTTTGCATTTTCATCTAATCAAGATTTTTCCATGTAACCCCCCGTTTTAGGAATAATACTGAGAAATATTGAAGCCAAAAAATATTTGGTGGCTCATGTATCTATTAAAATGGAAACAATATGTCTAAATAGTGTACCTAAAGTTTCAATAGGAGGGATTTGGAAATTGGCTTGGTGATTGTCTACTGCAACATGGATCATTTATTGGAAGGTTTTTTTCTTGAGAAGGAAATGGTGGATTCCTAAAATCATTGCCTTGGGATTTCCCAAGATAGTTTTTTGCATAGTGGTCACCTCCATAAGTGAAACATCCTCCTGGTGGTTCACTCTAGTAATTTTGTAGTTAGCTAGAGTCATAACCTCTTCATTGTTTTAATAATGGTCTTGCAAATATCAACATATTGTTTGCATAAATAAGTGTGGACATAATTAATATTGAATCAATTTTAGCTTTATTTGGGATTGGAACCCTTTGAAGTAAACTAATGAAAACATAAAAACTACACAGCTCAACTTTGTAATATTCCCTTTATTGGTCACCATTTGTTAGACCCAAGGTGGAGGTAAGTTATAAATCACCATCTAATAATTAGGAGTGGTGGTTTTAGAAAATTGGGAACAAAAACTTAATTATCAATCATGGTGGAATGTTTTATAGTATTGGATTCAATTTCACTTGAAGTTAAAATGAGAATGTATATCAGATAAGGCGTGGTAGGTGAAGATACAAGGGGATATAAAACACAAGTTGAAGTTAATGGTTGTTGTGGTGGAATAGGTGGATGAGATCAAATGCGAGTAAGGATTTTTGAAGGGAGCATGAAAATGGTGCAACAAGTTTGTATTGTCACCTTGGAAAGAGAGGTTAACACTTGGGAAAGAGGTGGTCATATCTACACTTGATGCATTAGATCTTGAGGCTTCCTTGTATCTAGTTTCCTTTTATGGGTAACTTATCACCAGCACAAGAGTCTTTAGGACCTTTTTGTCTTATTGGATCATCATCACCTCCACATAATAAACAACCCTTCCCTATAGTTATATAAACTATAGTAGATAGTATAATTGTTTGGATCTATGTGAACATTCAAACTCTATGATAGCCCTTGTTTTTTGGGGTTTTTCTAGTAGCACATTATTTTATTGAGCTAGGACTTTGATATTTTCATCTCATGTGTAGTCCTTTTCATGATACTTTTCATCTATTATTATCTAAATTAATTGGTGGCCTAATGGTAGAATTTAGATTATTTTTTGAAAATAGGATCACTTATGTCACTTTCATCATCTGTAATTCTTTAGGTTATCCATTTTGAATTATATGCCTTCAATTGATCTAGATTCATTCTCATTCATTCACTCCTTCTAACTTCAAAATCATTCTCATAATACTCCCAAAATTCTTCTATATATGTGGAATGTGATGATATTGTGGGCCAAACTTGATATTTTTGTTAACATAATATTTACTGTGGAATGAAAAAAATAATCCTAAAAAATGAATGATCAACTTAGAGATAATTATTTCAATATCTTGTTCATTTTGACATAGGTTTAGGTCTATAATTTATAAGATTGACCTAGGCTAATTGCACAATTTATGAAAATGAACCTTAAACTTTTAAATTGTAAATTGAAGTTGGGGTCAACTTGTAAACAACAAAATATGACTAATACATTTTCTTGTGAAACATCATCATTTCTTGTCATCATCACTAATCAACCCCTTTCATCACTATTAATTAAATATCTTTTCATTATTTAATTATTTCCAATTATTCTTCTAGCCACATTAATTAACTAATATTTATTATTTAATTAAATTTCTAATTATTCCTCTATCCACATAATTAAATAATTTTATTGTTTAATAAAAATAGTGTATTCTTCTCATGCAACATAACTAAATAATTTTAATAATTTAATTAGCTAATTATTCCTCTAAAATTAAATAAATTATTTAAATTTATTTAGTTTGACTTTGTGCATTCCTCTAAAAATAAATAAAATCATTACTTTATTTATTTCCTTAAATATGTCATTCTATTTCTATTCCTCTAACTCTAAATTTAGTGTCCATCTCTAAATTTAGTGAGTTGACTAAAAAGCAACCTCAGTTCACTCTCACTCACTTCCACTTCATCTACCCATGTAGTCAATCCTTTCATTCATGCAACCACTTAACTCCTCATCACAACCCCTCATTCTGACACATGTTGCTTGCATGTTCCTCATGATCTCTCAAATATCCTCATATTTGATCTCATCTCACATCTTACACAATTGATCTAATATATTTGAAAGTTATAAAAAACCCATCATTTAGCCATTCTCTCTCCCCACAAATTTGAAGAATCTTGCATCCATACTATACTCAATTTATTATCGCTTTTGCTAATAAGGTTATGCTAAAGCATTTGAGAAATCCACATACTATTTAAATTGGCATAATTGCATTCTACAATGGAGTAAGGCTAGGCATTTTTGGTCGTGGTAAAGTAGTTAGTCTAGTTTGAATTCATTTTCTATCATGTTTGTGCACACACTTCATTGAGATTAGGTCTTTTGATTATTGAATTAGGCTTGTTATTAATTCATTTTCATTTATAATTCATTAATTTTATTTCCCCTATTCACATTTTGGCACGCCTGATAGGACCCATGTCCCTAATTTTTAATAGTGTATTGGGTTTCCTTGAGTTTTTAGGATACGGGTGTAGAATAGTGCAATTGATCCCAAAACGACACTTTTGGAAGAGAAACAATGATTTTGACAACACAAATTGGTGCTTCTAACAACATATTGGTGCATATAATAAATATAAAGACATGTATCTAATCTTTGTGTTTTCTCTGTTTGTAGGTTTGGTTTCACAAAATGAAGCATTTGATAGAGAAGTTGCATATTTGATCATACTTCAATGCTTTTGGTAAAAAAATGGTGTATTTGATAGGTAAAGTGGCACATTTGATAGGTAAAATTTCTCTTTTGATATTATTTTTGGCACATTAGATATACACAGTGACATTTATGATTCTATGAATTTGATTTTTTTTCTAACCTAACGTTTGTTTGAGTTTTTGGAACTAATCAATTTGTGTAGCTTGGTAGTCACTAGGAGAAAACATGGTAAAACAGAGTACTAACAAATTTGATGTAGGAATTTTAAATTGCTTTGATTTTTAAGTAGCTACACACTTCTTTTAAGCTTAATTAATTAACCTTGTATGCCATTTTTGGTGAATTTCTAGTGTGTATCCTCTCTCCTTGCACCTTGTTTGAGCTTGGGGATTGTAGTGCCCCTTAGTTTGCTTTGGTTTTGGACAGTTACTTGGACTTTATGATACTGTTTGATGACACATGGATACTATGATACTTTTAAATGCTCTGTTATGATGACACTTTTATATCTAATGTTTTATGCTTATAGCATGGTTGACAGATAAGTTTGATGTTTTATGTGAATTATCATTGATATGAAGATTATGTGTTTATTGGATGTATATTCTATTATGATTTGATATTTGTTATTGTGTTATTGTATTGGTGAAGGGGAACAAGGTTGCATCACTCGCTTGTGAGTGCCTTGCAACGCTACAATTTTCCCTTCACGGTGTGATTAACTATTTTCCCTATGCACATATTTGACTGTGTGATTTGCTGCAGGCTGCAAATACCAAGCATCAACTCCACCTGCATTTCCAAGTTTGAGTGTGCCTAAAGCCCAATGGAGGTTGTTGATTCAGAGGTAGCATCGGGTCCCCCACATTGAGCCAGCATCCTCGTTGAGGATGAGTGTCTGATGTCACATCCCATCTGTAAGGTTAGTTTGAGTTGTGTTGTCATTGTAGTTGTTGTTTTGTTCCCGTTTCACTATATAGTCTAATTTGGCTTGAGAGTATGTTTCTTGGAGTAATGTTCATAATTATGCCTTTGTTTGATTATTTCATAAAATAGAGACCATCGGATTTAAAAGGTTTTAGAATAATTTAATGGAAACTTGATATAATTGAAGAATAAATTAAATAAATATTATTAGAGTAATTATTTGATTTTAATAAATTGAAACATTAATGAAATAGTAATATATATATATATATATAATAAAAAAAAATTGTGATACTAGATAAATAAATTAAAGGAAGGATTAAAGTTATAAACAAATAATTACAAGTGAAGTTTTAGTGTGTAATTTAAATAAAGATATCTAACTAATTAAGAGGAAGAATAAAAGAAAATAAAATTAATTAATTTTATGGAGTGGAATGCAATTACGGAGGATAATTAATAAGGTAGTAGGAGTTAACTAAAGAGGGGCTTTTGGATTATTTTTAGGGGAAGAGAAAACTAATTTTTGGGTGTTCTTTGTACGGAGTTTCTTGTTCTTAGAGATTGTTTCTAGTTTTGGAAAGCTTTGATTCTACATTTTGGAGGCTTTGGAATTCAAATTGTTACAAAAATTGTTGGGGCTTTTGGCAGAAATTGTTTGGAAACTTAGCTCCGGCATCAGCTTTCAGCTCATTCTTCCGAAGTATTCCAGGTTCTTCTTTCTTATGATCTTCTCCTCTGTTTGATTTAAATGTCTGAACTTGTATGTTGCCTGTGGTAAAATATATCTGTATAACCATATATACATATTTTAAATGCAATTCTTGAAATATTTTGTATCTCCAGTCTTAAATATATCTGTTTAAAACTTATTCAGAATAAGTTTTAAATGCAATTCTTGAAATATTTTGTATCTCCAGTCTTTTGATTCGGGTTCTCCCTGCCAAGCTTTATTTATACACGGGTTTTACATTAAGGGAAATATTTTTCTCCAATATTTTTGAAGGTAGTTCCAGCGGGAAGTTTGAATATTTGTTCACATGAAATGCTAAGTATTTTTCCCCACGAATTACTTATGGATTTATTTTAGATTTATGGTACGGTTATTTATTTTTTATTTTTATTTTTTAATTTATATAAAAATGTTTAAAAGGATTAAATAATGTAATGAATTAATAAATTAAATTTAAGTAAATCTATTGTAATTGATATATATTTGAAATGCTTTTATAAAAAAATGTTCATAAAGATTAATAATAAATCAATTATTATATATTATTTATTTATATATTATATTATAATCTATTGTTTACATAATATATTTTGTATATTATATATAATATAATATATATTAAGACAATGACAATATTTTATATATAATTTTTTATTTATATATAACATTACTATATATTATTATATAACATATTATTTATTATATTATATATACATTATTATTCATATTATATTATTTAAATTATTTTTAAGATATTTTTATAATCAATTATGATTGCAATAATTGATGAAATAAAAAAAATACTATTGATAATATCATGAGTTTATATATATGCTCATCATCATCATATGAATTTTAAAAAATAGAATAGATGATAAATTAGAATTATGAAAAAAAACTCCCCTTTTAAGTTTAATATAAATTAATCCAATAAGATGCATATAAATAAGTAGACACTAAATTAGATTAAATCTTTGAAGAAAGAATAAAAAAATACTATTAATAATATCATGAATTTATCTATATGCTCATCATCATCATATGAATTTTAAAAAATAGAATAGATGATAAATTAGAGTTATGAAAAAAAACTCCCCTTTAAGTTTAATCTAAATTAATTCAATTACTCCAATCATAATTGGTTATAAAAATATCTTAAAATTTATTTTTTCTACTATGAGTTGAAATAGTTAAGATTTTATTACAAAATTCAAAAATCTAGGACATAAAGAAGTCATAGATAAGCACACTTAAATAATATTTGGTATGGTATAATTATTTTATTGGTATGATTATTTTATTTTGAAGAAATATTTTTTTATTGAGAGCTATTATTTCAAGCTATGATTTGAGTTGCCCCTAAGTTGATATTCCATTAATAGTTTATCAATCACCAATAAATACAATTACTACAATACTAGATAGGCATTTATTCACATTATATTATATTATATACTCTATTATATAAATAATATAATACAATCTATCATCAAAAGAATGATTTTCTTTATCCCTTAGTTATTACAATAATATGATTTATGTGTCTCAAGTATCATATATGTATTTAATTAATTACATTTATTTAATTAGCTTATATTTGGTGAACCTCTCTAACCCCACACAATCTAATTTATTTTTTATATTTCTTATCCATATTAGGATTTTCCATATCAACATATTTATGACATATACATCTTACTTTTAGAGAAAAGAAAAACTCTTTAAAAAATCATTCTTCATTACTATATATTGTTACTCTCTCTTTTACAATAGTTTTAAGCTTTATTTTACATCTTTTTCACCCACCTTTAAGAATCATATTAAGGTTTAATTTTAGATCTAATTATATACCACTAACATTTTTACATTTATAATCTAAATCTAAACTTTTAATTTCTTTTTCAATTTTTTTTATTCCATGAACTACTTGAGATCCTAGTTTTCCATTACAAATGATTTTGTTCATCTAAACCTTACCATGACTACCACATTGAATCAAATTGAGATCTATATAAAAATAATTTAAATAATATAATATGAATAATAATGTATATAATGTAATAAATAATATGTTATATAATAATATATAGTAATGTTATATATAAATAAAAAATTATATATAAAATATTGTCATTGTCTTAATATATATTATATTATATTATATACAAAATATATTATATAAACAATAAATTATAATATAATATATATTTATAAATAATATATAATAATTGATTTATTATTAATCAATTATTATAAAAGCATTTCAAATATATATCAATTACAATAGATTTACTTAAATTTAGTTTATTAATTCATTGCATTATTTAATCCTCTTAAACATTTTTATATGAATTAAAAATAAATTAAAAAATAAATAAATAACCATACCATAAATCTAAAATAAATCCATAAGTAATTCGTGGGGAAAAATACTTAGCATTTCACCCTGAACAAATATTCAAACTTCCCATTGGAACTACCTTAGAAAATATTGGAGAAGAAATATTTCGATTAATGTAAAACCCAACGTGTATAATCTTTGATGCAGCTAGTACGAAGCCCATGAACGGTACGAAGCTCAGCCATGACAGTGACATGTAGAAAAGGAAAATGGAAACGAAAATGGAAAAAAAAAATTTAACTCACACAAAAAATCAGAACTTAGTGTGTGATACTTAAGCCCAGCCCCTTGGATCCAAAGGAAATTTCCTTAGCATAAATACTGCTTGGAAATCTTGATTTTGGCATGCAGTTGGCATTAAAGCCACTACCTAGAACATTAAAAATTATCTTTATAAAGAGCTCCCTCCATTTTGTTGGTTTGTAACACTCATGATGGCGGCTTCATGAAATGGAACCATGATGCCATATATGGGTACCAGAACAACACAAGGTTACCCCAAGTTTCCGGGACGGGGACGGCAGGGGACGTTGGACGAGTCCCCAAGTTTCTGATTTTTTAGGCCAAAATTAGGGACGGCAGGGGACGGCTATATAAAAATATAGGGAAAATTTTAAAAATATAGGGAAATTTTAAATATTCAATAGATAACATGAATAAGGCATGCATAATACACATTATAGAACATTAACATATAACATTTGTGTTCAACATTATGCCAATACTCAATAGAGTCAATAGTCAATACGCATTCAAAATTAACATACAGTTACATGAATCATGAAACAACCTCCAAGTTATAATTTATAAACTTATATCAAAATGCCCAAAGGCTACATTGCTGCCATATAGTTTTAAAGTTTTAGTTTGCTATGAAAATCAAAATACAATATCGTATGTCAATAATGAATACAAATTTACAAAATAAACAAAGAGCACTGCTGCCCCTAATCATCTCTCATAACTGCATCAAAATCAGAGTCATCCTCTGAGTCACTGCCACCGTAATGCTCCTCCTCAGCCAATGGGACCCCAACCAAGCCCTCAGCTGTCTCCTCCTCATCTATCTGAGCCGCGTCCTCGGGATCAATATCCCACCGTAGAGCTGGAGATACTCTGGAGTCTGTCGATCCTGAAGCCGAAGAGCACTATGAACGGCCACTAGCTTCTCTGCTCGTCTAGAGGTAAGTCTATTCCTCTTGACAGAGTGGATAAAGCTATATGTGGACCAATTCCTCTCTGCAGCAGAGGAACTAGCAACCTGTGCAAGAAGGCGAGTGGCAAGTATCTTCAACTGCGGTGTATCTCTCCCATGATAGGTCCACCATCCAATAGGGTTCCCTTGAGCTAATATAGCTCTATCCAACCTCGCCTGTGGTTTGCTCAAGTTTGGGCCATTAAGATTAGCAAAGTCTAGAAATTGTGACCGAAGTATTGAAGCTTGCTCGGCTGGATAAATCTTTTCAATGGCCCATGTGAACCCATCTAAAACCTCAGCATCATCACATGGAGGCACCCTACCATCCCTTGGTGCATACCATTTTGGATTTAGAGCAAAGGCAGCCATATGAAGCGGGGTGTTCATTGTATTCCACCTCCGCGTCACAATGGGCCTAATGTGTTGCTCATATAAATCCAAAGTGGGGTCCTTTGCCAAAATAACTTGCCTGATCTTCCCAAGCATAGTGTCAAATGTCTCATATATCTCTCCAAGACTAGGAGAGTCTGTATCAGCATATCTAATGACATCTACAATGGGCGAGATAAAGGAGCAAATATATCTGCAAAATGCAAACAAAAAGTTCAAAATAATTAGTTGACAAGTTATTTGACATGTTAGAAACTTCAAAAGTTGGAACATTGGACAATAAAATTAAAATATTAAAATCAGAAATTTAATATGAAAATCAGCCATCTAATATGTCTTACCTCACATTGGCCCACCAATCATCATCGAGGATCTTTTGTTTGATGCTCTTTCCTTGAGTAGAACTTGCATTAGGCCATCTAGTCCACTAAGCATTGACCATCATTAGTTGTAGAGGCTCATGCACCTCAACCATCCTCTCCAATAGGATGAAGTATGTGGCATATCTACATTCATTAATTCAATAATTCATTAAAAAATAAAAATTTAAAACAAAATCAGATTATGAATACAAATTGAAAGTGAAACAAAATGAAGTAAATGGCATACCTTGTATCAACAGGTTTGAGAAACTCCTTCTTTGAAAATGTCCTGAAAAGAGCAAGTGAGGTGTGGTGGTTGCAAATGAACATCTAAATTTCTCTAGCTTCTGCCACCATTTTCTTTTCCCAATCCATCTTCCCTATGTCTTTCAATGCATTGTTTAATGCATGAACACAACATGGGGTCCAAAATATGTGCCTATAAGTACCCTCCACCATCAACCCAGCCGATTTGCACACACGTGCTGAATCGGTGATTGCCTGCACCACATTTGCAGCCCCAACCTCCTCTATGGCATCTCTCAAAATGGAAAATTGGAAGTCAGCATCCTTACGTCTCCCTGAACAATCTACGGCTCTAAGAAAATAAGAACCAGCAGGGCATGTGACTATGACATTGATGAGTGGCCGACGTCTACAATCAGTCCACCCATCCATCACTATAGAGCACCCCGTCCTCATCCATGTTTGCCTCATCTCCTCCATTAACACATTAACTTTGGAGTACTCTTTGTCTAGGAGGGTGGTGCATAGCTTATGATCTCCAGGGGGTACAAATGAAGGACCAACAGCGACTAAGTCTTTCACCATTTGTTTGAAATAAGAGGAACGGGCCACATGAAATGGAATGGCATGGGCAAAAAAGAATTTGGCAATGGAGGATTCAGAGGTTTCTCGTGCTTGGTTTTGAAACATGGACTCAACTGAGGCTGCCTTATCACTACCAATCACCTTCCTCTTTCCTCTTAAGATAACACTACTACCAACCGTGGAAGGACTAGGAGTAGGAGTAGGCATAGATGATTGTGAACTTGGGAAAGAAGGAGACCCAGTTTGAACCCCACCATCACACTCCATTTGAATTGTTTGGCACTCTATAAATAGTGCATCTGTCAATGCAGGACACGTTCTAACTCCATGGCCCACCTCACCCAAAAAATGAGACCTAACTCTAGTGTAGCTGCCCCTAAACTCCTTTTCACAAACATGGCACAACCAAACCCTACTCCCCCCTGAATTTTTTTGTCTTTCACCCATGGCTGTCACAAATTGAAGGAATGGTTTTTTTTTGTCTATTGGGTGTTTTGCATAGTCCTTCATAGTTTTGGTATTGGTTGATGAATGATGGTGTTGGGTAGGGGTTATTTGCTCTCTAGTTTGCCTTCTAACTTGCATTTCAACTTCACTATCACTCCCACCCTCACTGTTGCTCATGTTTTTTGTTTTTAGAATGCAAGTTTTGACTAAAAATGAAAAAAATAAAAAAAATCAGACTATGTATACTTCATATTTTGCAAAAAAATGAAAAAATAAGAATAGTGAAAGAAAATGCATACCTTATTGATGGATTTGCACTCCCAACAACACTATTTCAACCTCCTCTCCTCCTTCAAACAGCTGCTCCTCCTTCAATGGTTGCAATTTTTTTTCTTCTCAAACCCTTGTCTCCTTGCACAAACAGAATGAAAATAATGAACTTTTAGAGGCCTTCTTTCATTCATAAGAGAGTGCAACCTAATAGGGCCCACACATGCCACGTAGGCAAGGCATTTTTTTTTAAAGTTTTTTCCTTTTTTTAAATGTTGAAGCACTTTAAAATGCGGGGGACGGCCGGCCGTCCCCGGGACAGTCGAGGGACCTCTCAGCCATCCCCTTGTCGTCCCCAGGACTGTCAGCTGTCCCTCTTTGCGGATAAGTCGTCCCCCAGTCCTCGAGACGTTTCCCGAGTTTTCACCAAAAAGGGGGATAGTCCCCCCCATCCCCTTGCCGTCCCCTGGTACCCAGGACGTCCCCGGAACCGGGACGGGGGATTTTTGGGGAGGGGACGTGTCCCCGGGTAACCCTGGAACAACATCATTTTTTCATATCAACCTTAATCATGAGCTCTCTAGGATGGGGATATCCATCTCCTATACCAATGCCCCTGCAGCCAATCTTCTTACAGTCTCCTCATTCTTTTGCCTTGCAAGTTCTCCTTAGTGTTGTCGATGCTGCTCTTCTTTAGTCATCTCCTGATTATCAAATCGTAGGATTGCCTTAATGAAAGATTGCTTATACCAATTAGGGAGCCAAGTTCGATTCTAAGTTAATCCCAAGTTGATAGGCGTTACCTCATGCACATTGTTTGTTAAGGTCATGCCAACCCTACAATATACTTGTGTTTCTTAGCATCAATTGATATCACAAATGTGTTGATTACATGAACCATAGTTTGCTCCTTCGTTGCTCTGTAACACCTTAATGATCGGCATTGGAGATTGTATGGGTATGTCTATTGGTATGTTGAAATATGTATATTTACTTATATACTCGAACCTAGATAAATATTTGGATATAATGTTATTAACTCATACTGCATTTAAAATAACACTTAGTATTTGATTCTATAAATTTTGATGTGCTTATACATGTGTATAAGTGTATAATTTTGTAGATATGGTACTCGTGTAAACAAGTTTATCCACTGTTGTATTTGGTGTTTTGCATTTCATACGAATGGGAATTCGATGCTAAATATTCTTTATGAAATTTTTTGCAAGATATATATGTATATATGTACATTTATATACGTGAAATTTAGTACTTAAATTGTTATGTTTTATTTCAATAATAGTAAGGCAACAAAAATTTACTTTGATGATATGTGATATTTGTATTGACGAATAAATATGTGTATTTATATATATACATATATATTTATATATGTTTATTCTAATATAGTCTTGTATAAGGGTATGCGTGTATACAGTTGATAAGATCTGTAAGTGAACTTGTTGTCTTAATTATTAAATGATCATGTTGAAGAAGTATATGAAAAGGAGTGAAATTTGGACATAGATGGATAAGTGCACCATATAAATGGAAGATTAATTTAATTGAAATAAAGGATTTTTAATTGAGATTAAGATAAATATTTGGTAATATTAAATTGAAGCTGTGAAGACCCACTCTAGATTCTATGTTTTATTATTGTTTTGAATTATGTATGTGAAGCCTAGTGAATGTTGGTTGTTATGGGAGTGAATGGTGGGTTTAGTTTGAACGCTTATGTCATCTTGTGGAATTAATCCTAGTTGTCTTCTAAAGGCTAGAGGGGATTGTCTTTCTGATGGAATTCTTGTTATCCTTGAGATGATTTTTTTGTATTAAGGAAGTATGTGATGTTAATTAGCCTTGCACAATATGTTCACCTTTGTGGTTGTAATTCTTTGGAAACTTGTGAGCGGGAAGGGTTATGCCTCTCCATGTTGTATTGTTAATGAGTTTTGTGATTGTGCAAGTGGATTTGCTCTTTGATTTTATTTGGTTTGCTTGTTGTCAATAGGGGAGTGGCTCTCAATGGGGTCCAGTACCCGAAGTGGCACCTAGGTAACCTATGTGGGAGTTTTGTAATTAAGTGATAATCTAAAATGAACTATAAGGTTGGGTAGTAATAACACTAATCAAGATAAGTTAATGCCTCGCTCATGGCTCAAGTGCTTGTATAGGCTTGAGATGAGTTGAGAAGGCCTAGAATGCCAAGATCAACTACCTGGTCTGATTGGAAGGTATGTTGATCTTGCATAGTTTGTATGGGGGTCCAACGACCAGTAGAGGCAGCCAAGGTAACCCAGGATGGGGGTCTGGTAGCCTAGGAAGGTTACATCGGGGTAACCCATAGCAAATTATGCAATGAAACTCCCTCCTATGGCAACCTAGTATCCTCTTGATTCTTGTCTCTCTTTGATGTGGTGTGCCTCTAGAAGTGATGTTACTGACGTTAAGGTTGTTTTGTACTTTTTCGTTGTTTTCATGTTAGCCTTGTGTTGTCTCTTATTTTGCCTAATTGTGATGGTGGGACCCTTTGCTATCTCCTAGCACCGGGGAAAACTTTAAGAAACCCCCCCTCGGCGAAGGTGTAAAATCCTGGCGAATCTTGTATACTTCCTAATAAAAATATTAATTTTAGTAGCAATTTTTTTGTTTTTCGTGAAAAAAATAATGTTCATCGGCGAATCTTTTCTAATCGCTAAAAGTTTGTGGAAAATCCTGGTGAAATGCATTTTTTTTAAAACCACTAAAACTTTTCCATTGAAAATTAAAATCTATTTTCAAAGCAATAAAATATTTTGATTGGCGAATTAAACCTGTTTTCAAACTAAATAAATAAATTTGTTGGCGATTAAAACTTTTTTTCAAACTAAAAAATAAAATTTATTGGCGAATTAAACCTATTTTCAAATGATTAAGAAAAAAACATTGGCGAATTAAACAAAATATCAAACTAATAAAAAAATGCATGAAAATAAAGATTATTTGCCTCATTGTTTTCATCAACCATCCAAAAATCACCTACAACTATAACATTTTTTTCAAAAAAACATCTTAACATGCTTCATAATAGAAAAGGTAACCCTGCCCAAATAAAACCAGCTCACAACTATCTATATCTACCTTACATATTTCAACAAGCCAAAAATTTAGTACTAGTCTTGCATTAATTCTACAAAAACTACAAATTCAACTAGTACTACCCGTTTCATAACCAACTTTCCTTGTTGCTTTTCCTTTCATCTTGCACTTCCTTGCATTCTATCATTTTTCTTTCATACTCTTTTCCTCCGCTTTCTCTTGTGCTTCCATGAGCTATGCCTCCACTTTCGCCTGTGCTATAATTGCTTCCACCTTCATCCACTCTATAAAGAGCTTCAATGCTTGCCAGCCTAACCTTGCTTCTTCCCTACATCAATTTTTAATCTCATCCTTCAGCCAACGCACAAAAGGGATGCATCCCTCTACCCCTTCCAGTTCCACATTTTCAAATCCTTCTCGAATGTTGAAACCTTCACCTAGAACTACCCATTCAAGTATTGATTCTAATCCTTCCAATAAATCTCTATGCACAATCATCTCCGTCACTTCTCTCACTGTGTTTGTTGATTCCCCCAAGTCCAAACCCCATGCTATAATTAAGGAGTATACATCCATGTTAGTCCTATGTCTATGCCTAAAATTTCTATAGGATTTCCCCAAAATCATCCGCACACTTTGTACCAACCTCCCATCAGTGAATAAAACAATACCCATTAATCTTTTGTTAGAAGCTTCACCATAAAACGGGTTTAATTGCCTCCTAGAATGCAAAGTGAAGTTGTCCTCCATTTGAAAACTGTTGCAGCTACACCGCCACCACCACCACTCTTTCAGACTTTTTGTGTGCCTTCTCCACACCAAACTCTATTATTAACTTCGTTCATCGAGGGTCGAGAGGTAATAATTTTTCAAACTCCGCATGTACCGATCTTAATTACCCATCGATCCTCTAGTCATGTCCACTTGCTAAATTCTGCTTGCGATCTTCACTTCATAAATGCACCATCTTTACCACCTTTCCTATCTTAATTCACCAAAGTCAGGGTTTTGGTGCTTTTCCTAACCTTAGTTTCCACCTTTCCTATCTTAATTCACCAAAGTCAGTGTTTTGGTGTTTTTCCTAACCTTAGTTGCAAGTCTTTTTTGGTCATCTTTGTAGTTGGTGGGTCAGAGGTTTCGAAAACTTCAAAACTTTAGACTTTGGTTCTAAGGTTCCAAATTTCAGCGACCATGCAACATTATGGACCACGACCGTTCAATGAATTTTTGATGGGCGGTTGTAGTTGCATTCCAAAAGTATATCTCTCAAGCACTAGATTTGTGAATTGAAACCTCTAGAATTACACTAGAACTGTTAAATATTTTACTATTTAAATATTGGTGCTCTTGTTTACCATTTTATATTGCTTAAGTCAGACCAAAATATTTTATGACAAAGCCTTAAATCTTAACTCTTTAATCCTGAGGGTTGAGTCTCGTCAACCTAGTGATGTCCCCATTTTAAATTATGCACGTGCATAAAGTTTGTTTTAAAAGAAGGACCGTTCGATGAATTTTTGATGGACGGATATAGTTGCATTCCGGAAGTAAATCCTTGAAGTACTAGACTTGCAAATTGAAACCTCCAAAATAACACTAGAACCGTTAGATTTTCAAAAATCAATGGTTGAGATTTTATTAATTATTTAGGTATGTCGGTCATTGTGCTCTTGTAACGTTGTTTACCATTTAATATTGCCTATGTCAGACCAAAATATTTTATGATAAAGCCTTAAATCTTAACTCTTTAATCGTGAGGGCCAAGTCTCATCAACCTAGTAATGTCCCCATTTTAAATTATGCATGTATATAAAGTTTGTTTTAAAAGAGGGACCGTTTGATGAATTTTCGATGGATGGCTATAGATGCATTCCAGAAGTAAATCCTTGAAGCACTAGACTTGAGAACTGAAACCTCTGGAATAACACTACAACCACTAGATTTTCAAAAATCAATGGTTGATATTTTATTAATTATTTAGGTATGTCGGTCATCATGCTCTTGTTTACCATTTAATATTGCCTAAGTCATACCAAAATATTTTATAAAAAATCCTTAAATCTTAACTCTTTAATCCTGAGGGTTGAGTCTCGTCAACCTAGCAATGTCCCCATTTTAAAATAACATTATTATTATAGTTTATTTGCATGTGCACTATGCAACCATCTTGTCATTTATCGCAGGAATACTTTTTAAGCACTTGTTTATAAGGATTCAAGTGTTGAAATAAATGTTAATTGTCACATCAATGATAGTGGTGAATTTTAAAATGAAAAGTGTGATGTCATACTAATTGTGTTTGTGCTAACTTCTATTATTCTCTATATACTTCACCAACTTGATGTTCTTCATATCATTTATAATATATTTGGAATTGATTTATTTCTTCTCTATTCTTAATTTAATTGAGATATTATGGAGTCTTCATGGCGTGTCACGCTACCCAAATGTTTTTGGGAGAAAAGAAGGGATGATGCATACGATAGATGAAAGTTGGGTATGGTTTTTACAATTCCTTGTGTGTAGGTTGAGGATGCTATAAGAATAATTGTGGGTAGGGAATGGCTTCAGAACAATCCTTGTGCTCTATATTATGAGGTAGATTCAACTTTCTTGTCCAATTGCATGGACATTTTTCTCGATAAAGATTTGGTGAAGACACTGGCAATATGTTATTTGCAACCTTTCATTTACTCTATTTCTTCATTGGAGTTGGCGCTGGAGCATTACAATTTTGAAAGTGGGTTAGCGCATGTTGGTGGAATCTTCAGGAAAGTGGAATTGCATGCTTCTACAATGCAGGATCTTGCCCTGGTTAATATGAGATGGGGTCTGCTATGTGATATGAAAACTAAATCATTGAAGAGTCTAGAGTTTTGGAGGAAGGTTTTGGGTGATTCGCTTTTTTTCTCTATTGTTAATTTGTTAAATTCAATTAACATTCTACTCAAACAACCGGTTGATGGCCTCAACTAATGTTACCAAAAAAATTAGTAATGAATTGTGTGACGTGTCACGTGTCTATATTCTATTGTACAACATAATAGTTCTAAGGTTCTTGTAATATGTACTTTGTGACTGTTTTCTGTCACAGTTAATGGTTTTTTGGCCATGCTGGTTATGTACTATGTACTTCAATTTTTAGCAATAGCTACTTAAATTAAAATGATTTTTGTGGCTCCATTCTTGTAAATCCCTTTTGCTTTGATCAAAATAAAAATGTTAAATGTGGCTTTTAAAACTAATAGTAATTATCAACATATAGTTTTGATCATAAGTGAGAAAAATTTATTGAGTTATTAGGACATTGATAATTAATGATTAAGGTAAAATGAGATTTAATTCTCTCTTTTCAATGTGTCGAAGTACTCTACCTTTCATTTATTCTATTGAAATTCTCAATTTGGTTGTGGTACTGGGCGACAATGCGAATTAATGCCATATGAATAGCCAAAGTGATTAATTGGATAGCTTTATATTGAAAATTGCATGATGTATTATAGAGTCGTAGATGATGATGTCAATAATCTAGTGATTTTGACAATCAACAGCTAGCATGGCACTGCCAATTTTGACAATTGATAGCTTGTCATCTTGAGGTATAGTTTGCAACTTTGCATGTAGCCAGCTTGAGGTACCAATTAAGTTGGATTTTTGGTTTGCGTGAATCACAATTATTACTAGTCAGTAGTAACTATACACAACCTCACACCTGATACATGTGAGGTGTACAAGGGACCAAGCTAGTAGTGGCACTTTTGGCAGCACTTTTGGCCCATAAATAAGGATAGTGAGCACAACTAAAATCATTCATTTAATTGTCATAAGGGTTTTCATTTTGTAGGGTTAATAACTTAATAAGGATTCAGGAAGAAGATGATGTGGTATTATTGGGGATGCTCTAAATTCTCTTGCCTCCAGTTATGTAGTTACAAAGTAAAAGACCAATTTCATTCAAGTTCAGAATGGGTGGAATTGGAAAGAAGCTGATTTGGTTCACCTGACTTCTCAGACAAGTTTTGAACCAAGATGAGGAGCTTTGATAGATATAAGTGTTATCCTAGTGCATGGAAGGTGCAATTAGAAGATGGGAGTAGTTTTACTACCCCTCATCGTCTGCATGGTTGCCCAAGCAATTCCCATACATTTAATTTTAGTGCTCATCTTCTGCATGGGAGTAGTTTTACTCCCCTCATCGTTTGCATGGTTGGCCAAGAGAGTCTCTTGCATTTATTTTGAGACACCATGGCCTACCAGGCAAGCCCCATGCATTTATTTTAAGTGCTCATCTTCTGCATGGGATCAATTTTACAACCCCTCATCTTCTACATGAGTCTAGTTCTAAAAGGGGCTAAGTACATTTTGTATCTTCACAGCTCCCATTTCCCCAGTTTGATTGGCCCTCCTTTCCCCATGCATTTATTTTCAGAGACCATGGCTGACCCAGCAAGTCTCGTGTGTTTATTTTTAGAGCTCATGGTTGACCCAACAAGTTCCATTTATTTTTAGAGATACATGTATCACATTTACATTTTCAACTTTTCACCAGTGGTCCAACAGAAGCTTGGCGCTTGCGCTTACATTTGTATTTGTACTATGTAATAATGCACGACATTGTAATTCAGTTGTAATAAAATAAATGGTTGTGCTATTAATGTGACATTTTAATTCATTTTATTAATTCCTTAGCAAGTTAAGTGCTATTAATGGTTGTACAATGTACTATTAATGTGACATTGTAATTCATTTTATTAAGGCCTTTGCAATGTTAAGTTTTTGGCCCCTTGGCCTTGATGTCAATCCTAGCGCATTAAAGTTTAAAGAAAATTTAAAACACATGTTGTATGTTTATTATTTATATCATAAATTACTCAACCGTTCGATGAAAATTTGATGTATGGTTGTAGTTGCATTCTGGAATGAAATGCATAGAGCACTACGCTTGCAAACTTAAACCTCCAGAATCACCCTATAACCATTAGATTAACAAAGATCAATGGTTTAGAATTTGTTGTCAATGCAGGAGTAAATCATTAATGTCTTGTTTTAAATGTTGTAAGCCATGCACATTGTACTACCTAATTGTGTACTTTATAGTCCGTAAGTAATGAGTAGAAATTTCGTTGTCATTCACTTTAAAGTTTAATATTCAAAAAAATAACACTTCTATTGCTAAGTGATTTTATTTTGAAATTAGAGTGTCAACACACGGGGGGATTTTAGTATTTAGTTTTCTCATTGCAGTGCACCACCCTGTTCTAGGTTCCATAGTTCAACTTCCAACAAATCCATTCTAGTAACCCAGTTTCAAGTTCCAACCCGGTTTCAACTTCAAGAATCAAAATTCAAAATCAAGTTAAAGAATTCCTATGGCTACGTTTCATCGCTTGACATTTCTTAAAATCTTTTTTTTTCAAAATTTGAAGTTTAGTTTTAGGGTTAAGAGGCTTAAGAATTAAGAAAAAATAAGGACTAATAGGTGATTCACAAATTTCACATTGTTGATTGTATCAACATGTCTACCACTATTACCACTAGAGCAATGTCGGATAAAAAAATGCATTATGCAAAATTACTTAAAACCCCAGGTTTCACTGATGAATACCATGATATTTATGATCCTGAAACCTATGGTAGGTGTACCTCAAAACTTAGATTCTCATCTGAGAATAAGGTTGCAAAGAAAATGTAATTTAATAGTATCAATGCACCGTGGGTAATTGGATTAGGGCGCATGATGTTACATGAGGTTTTCCCTTGCCCAGAATTTATCATGGTATGTGCCCTAAATTATGATGATAACAAAAAAGCAATTGTTAATAAAGATAGCAAAGAAGAATTGTTATCCATTAATGCATAAGAACTTGGAAAAGTGTTGGCCTTAGGTTTACAACCGAAGAATTTGGAAATTTCCACATTGACCTAGAAAAGCTTGCTAGTGATTATGAAGCAGTGGATGAAATGGAGAAAAATTATTTCTTAAATAGAATAGTTCATGATAGAAACAAATTGAAAGGTGATCATAAGCCTCCTTATGATTTGGATATTTTTAGACCATGGGTTCAGGATATTATTTCCATGCTAGTATTTTGCCTCGGATTGGATAGCAATCTGGAAGTGGGTGCATGCCTCCTTGAAATGGTGTATAATATCCATTATGGTGTTCCACATGCCAAATATAATTTTATTGAGCATATTGTAGAATCCATGCATAAACAATTTTTAATGATTAAAGGAGGTTCCACCAAAACATTTAGGTTCACAACCTACTTGTGCTATCTTTTTCTATTAAAATTTAGAGGAATGTTTCAAACCAACAAGCTTCAGATTCAACCCTATGGTAATAGTAATCCTGAGCAAAAGAAAATGGCTCCAGTATATGAATGGACCACTATTATAAGGTTGCATGATTCTCGAAGGAACTATAGTCATTTTGTAGACTAATTTTTGGCTCCATTGCATCAAGCAATTACAAATACTCCAATGCCTAGATTTCCTATGTCATGTAGAAATTGCATTCAATTAGGAAAAGAAATACAATTGGCTGATTGGTACTTAATGGAAGAATATATTGTGCTAAGATTTTATGGATTGAAAGTACAGCCATACAAACTTCCAATACATGTGATAGAAAGGGTTTATGCTTTGGAATATGTAAGGCAGATGTAGAGTACTGATGAAAGACACTTTAGCGGTCAGGGGAAGAAGACCTTATTTCCTTCTTTACCTTTTTCACGTGGAGGGATCACATTTGAGAGAAAAGCATTTAGTGTGGCACATGTTCTTTTGAAGTTTTTTTATTTTGATGCTATCTGTCATTGGAAATATGATCCATATGACACCATTAAATCAATGATTGTGCTCAATAAGAATGTTGGAAGTAAAATTCAACATCAAAGTAAACCCTTGCTTGAAAACTTGAGAAACAAGGATTCTTGGGATGAGGTCAAAGTAGCAAAGGAGAAAAGTGTTGTTGAGAATGGTATTTCTTTTGAACAATTGTTAGCAGAAATTATGGCATTGCATCGAAAGACAATTAGGAGGTACAACATTTTTTATGAAAAAAGTCTTAAACCATCTAGTAGAGTAAAAATGCCAAATTATGTAGAGAAGGAAGTTATAGAAAAAAATTGGTCACAATCAAAAATTACTACCTTTTGGTCTATGAGGAAGGAGCTAGGTTATCCAAGATCTCTTGTAGAGTATGGAGATAACGAAGAAGATCTCGAGTTTAGAAAATTATGGAGTATAGAGCATCCAGATGAATGAGAAGATGAAGAAAGTGGTGATGATAGGGAAAAAGAAAGCCATGTCAATTTCAAACTTTGTTTAAGTGAGGCCACAAAAGAGACAGCTGAAAAAATGGGTTATGAAGGTGGTTCTTTGGGGTCCCAAAGACAAGGCCCTTAGATGGTAACAGATGTAGAGCATAGAAAACTAGTTAGTAAATCTGGCCTTGGGGTTGGAGGTAAAAAATTAGACATAGGGAATACAGGTCAATTTGTTAGTGCTTCAAATCCTCATCCTCATGGTCAGACACAATCACAACTAGGGCATGCCCATGGTGGAGGGATTAGTGCAACTGGGACTGCTTTGGTGGCGATGGTATGGGTAGTAGTACTAGTAGTGGTCAACATGTGCTACAACAAAAAATTACACACAAGAGGACAACAACACAATATACCATAGAAACACCAAGTGATCAAGGCATACAGAAGAGGCAAAGGATTTTGATAGGTCCAACTCCAAGTCACACTACCAATGGATCCACCACAAAGGAGTTATTTCCAGGCACTCCCCCAATGCCAGTTAGTCTGGTTGTGACATCATTAGAAATTGCAAGTACTCCTATTCCTTTTTCATTCAAGCATTCCATTGTTCCTACATCCCTAGGTTTTGATTACATTGAAGAGTTTAAAAAGAAATCAGAATTGAATAAAAAAGAAAAGAAGCAACTGATGGAGAGTGTGTCTGCTCTAAGTTCAAATCCTGCAACAACCAAAGTATTACCCACATTTTACACAAGTAAAGAAATCATGGAGTACACGATTCTTGTTCCCACAGTTCAAAATAAACCAACAAATCAGATGGATCCATCTGAATTCGAGGTGAACAATTTTCAATTGGATTTTTTTGGACTAAAAAATACTAACAAAATTAATGTATCAAAGAAGAAAAATGAATTGGTGTACACATCATTGCTAAACCAAGATAGAGAGAAAAAAAGGTTGCGGACTCAAATTGACAAGTTACAGGCAGACCTAGAAAATGAAAAATCAAAGAGGAAAACAACAGATAACAAGAGCAATGAATTGGAAAAAGGAATTAAAAAATCTTCCTCTACATCAACAAGCAAAGAGGATAAGCAAAATGAGACTACATTGAATGAACTGAAGCAAAGGCTAGATGAGAGCAACAAGAAATATGATAAGGAAAAATAAACTTCAAAAAAATTAATACCAAGCATTGCAAATGGAAATGCACAGTGGGAAAAAAAATTGGAGAAGGAGAGAAAAAGAAATGAAAGATTGGAGGCAGAGCTGATGGAAGCAAAAAATGAAATTAAGTCTTGTCAAAATAAGTTATCTGCATTTTGTAGAGAAACAATGAGGCATATGAAACAAAAGATCTAGGATAAAATAATGCAGGGGATTGATCATTTGTGTGGCATGTTTCAATTGATTTATGCTATTAGACAACATCATAATAAGCCCAACAAATATTTAAAGGACAAAAAAAATGTGTTGGCATTAGAGAAATCATCAAATCAAATTCAACAAATAGTCTACAAAGCCAGTGACAATGTTTTAAAATCAAAAGGGATTACTAATCAACTTGCTACATCAATGACATTGTCATTTGTCATTGAAAAGTGTTTGAGAATGCGTGAAAAAGAGAAATATTTGCATTTGGTTGCAGACAAGATGAAGAAGGTGGATTAAAAAGTAAAGAACTTCACAGAGCTTGATTTGCCAGAGGCTTTTGACACAAATGAGAGATTTGTTGGAAAGAATGATTTTAGAAAGAAGATGGAGGATGCAAGGAAGATTGATTTAGATCAATTTCCTCATAACCCAGATGTGGTGACCTATTTGGATTCCATCAAACCATTGCTAACCCTAAATGAAAAATTGACTAAAGAATCCAAGATAGGTTCCAATTTGAATCATGAATTGTTAACAAATCTTCAAGTGAAACAACATCAGTTAGAACAAATGACAATTCCAACACTTGAAGAGCGGAAGTTGCTAGAAAAGGTGATGCAGTGATTTAATTTTTGATAATGAGTTTCCAAGTTCCAACTCAGCTCTGTGCAGAATTGTCTTTGAGCAAGATTTTGCATTGTCAATGCCTCTATGTATTCCTTCATGTGATAATCAATTTAAAATCTCAAATTTAGACAAGTTAGTAATGTGTTGATGTTCAATTATTTGTATTATTTATTATATCATTTGAAGAAAAAGTCTGGTAGTGGTTTCAAATTATAGATACACTTTAAACGATTGTTGATATTCATTGTTGTATATGCTACTAATACTATTGTTAATATGTTATTAATCTCATAAGCATTGAGTTGAGTGATGAATCGTTGAGTACATGCTCAAGTTTTACTTTTAACACAATTAAAATATGAAGTATGAACTATAAGGTGATTTTAATTCCAGGCATCCATAATCTTAGTGAAATTGCATTACAATTCACACATCAATACTCAATCTCCATGACTACTTAGCAAATCCACTAAACATTTTTATGAATTTATGCTTTAATGATTTATCAAGGTACTTTAACAGTTTAACCGGTTCATTAAACCAAAGTCAAAATTAAATCATACATCAATGCATATTGCATAATATTAATGAAAAAGAAGATTAATGAAAGATCATTGATCAGATTTCATTAATAATTCATGTAAAATGTTATAGCTGGAGAGACGATAGACTCAAAATAAGGGAGAAAAACAAGCTTAGTCACTAGTCCTCATAATTTTATAACCTTGTCATAGATTTCTAATTTTTTATAATTTCTCAATTCCCCAACTTGGATGATAGTTTACTTCGTTGAGTTGCAAGTATTTCTTGGTCATCTTTCTAGTCGGTGGGTCACTGGGTCAGAGGTTTCAAAAATTTTAAAGCTTTAGACTTTGGTTCTAAGGTTCCAAGTTTTAGCAACCACGCAACATTATGGACTTATCTTTCCTTTCAAAGGCGTCATCATCTAACACCTCATTGAATGCTATGTACAGACTAATATAAAATATAAAATATCACAATTTCATGGAATACAACATAAAATATCAACTACAGTTTGACTTTGGAATATGATTCATGAAGTGCAATATAAAATAAAATATCATGAAGTGCAATGATTCACAATTTCATTGAATACAATATAAAATATCATCAACTAAAATATGGAACAATGGAAACTGATCCATGAAGTGCAATATAAATACCTAAAAGCTGCCAATTCTCTTCCATTTCCCAAACGGAGTCAGGGTCCTCAAACTGACGTTCATCATCAAATAATGTAAAAGAGTCATCTTGAATTTGATTCCAAGTCTGCTCTTCATTTTCTTTGTCCTGTGTCTCAAATTCAACATTCATTGTGTGATTTGTGTCAATTTCATCTATCCCAGTCACACTGCCGCTGCCACCAGTACCCGGGTTTGGAATTGGAGTGTTGCACAACCTGGTCCTTCTTCTTTCACATGTGGACCTCCAAATTGTGAATGCCCTTTCAAAAGGAAAATTAGAGACATTATATGTAGTTCCTTTCAACCTCAAGCAATTTTCCAAATTCTTGTCTAGTTTGTTTCTTAACTTTGATTTCAAAAACCCCAATGTATTGAAAACTCTCCCATCCTCCACCGACCCCAATATCATTGTTTGACATAAATCAACAAGTTTGAAATATTTTGATATCAAACCACACAATATTTCACTCTGACCTAAGTTTGTCCAAACCTTTTTTATTGATCCCAGTTCATAGACCTTCTCCTTGCCCATGGATTTATACTGGTCCCTCGTAGTTGTTGCAAATCTCCCAGATTGTTTTCTAAGCTTAGCTTCATTTAAAATTCCTTCTATTTTCTGCTTATTGTATGTTACACTTTTTGAAAATTGTTCGATCAAGATTTTTACTTGATCATGAAAATATTTTGGGTACTCTTGATTTTCCCAAAATTAAGGATACACAATACCCATGGCTTCAAGTATTTCATGTTGAGGGAATCTTTCATGTATCTCTAAGGAAACAGATTTTGCAATTTCCTTCAAATTATCACCAACAAATTTAACAATTCCTTTAAAATCTTCCTCCTTAACAGCTACTTCTCTGCTAGAGTGCTTGGCTATCTTACAATGGTACATTGGTATCTCATATCCACATACATAGATACATAAGTGTCTGCTTGCATTAAATTGTAAATAATTATCAAGATTATTAAAATCAGTAATTTTCTACCACATGAAATAATTTGGGCCATCTTGTGTTAGCTCTAGATATAGATGATTGAGGGCCAAGCATGTATGTTTAAGTAGATTGGAATATTCATTAATATACATAGTGTTGTCTTGGGATTTCTTCACAAGATTGTTCATCTCATCTAGCATGGGGAGAAGACTAGCTAAAGTCAAGAGTGTCTCCATATTGTTTAACCTATGTAAGAGGTCAAGAGCTTTGTCTACTGTGTTGTGATGCTCGTACATCACTCCAATCAAGGATTAATATTCTAAAAGAATTTGTTGTGCTAGTCCATGCAGGGAGATCCATCTCGTATCAAAATCCTTGAGAAGCTTGTTTCCTGGTGTTATTCCCTTAGCAAAATTTTAAAATTCTATGAAATGTTTGGAACTTCGGCAGAAGTATGCGTTGATCTCATGGACTAGATTTTCAACTTTGATACTGTAGGAAACTTGCTTACAATTCTGAATGCTAAATTCATTATGTGGGCCATGTAGTGAATGTCAAGCATGTATGGTGCACAAATAGTTTGTAACTTTGTGCAAACACCGCTCCTTTGACCTTGCATCTCTGTAGCTCCATCAGCTCCTACACACACCAACTTTTTGGCAATTATCAACTCATCCATACTTGCAATTTCATTCAAATATTTCTTGACTAGTTCAAATATATTTTGCGATGTTGAATTGTCCTTCATTTTATGAACACATAGAAGATGAGCTTGGAAAACATGTTGTTCTACAGTATAAAAATGCATACAAACCTAAGAAGTATTGTCTACCGCGGTAACTTCATCTAAAGATAATGCAATGAAATTTGACTCTTTTACTTTCTCCTTTAAATCTTCCTTTTCAACTTCAGCAAGACAGTTTGCCCATTCCCATCTAGCATTTACTAACCAATGTGACAAGGGATAGTGAGGAACATTAAAAATAAAAAATAAACTAGAATATTCTGGGTAGTCTATCATAGGACGCCCTCTGGACAAAATATGAAAAACAACACTCATCTAAATAGTTTTTCACATATTTTTTTCTTCCATTACTTTTCCAAATTGATCCTCAAGTGTACCTTTACATGCAGCAATGTTTGACATTATTTTTCCATGCTCTTCATAATCCATGACATACCTAACATGAAGACATTCTTCCTTTGATTTCCATCGTACGATTGATTGTTCCTTTCTGTCTATGATTTTTTTTTCATAAACTTTACCGATATGCTTTTCTAATGTGTCAATCTTTAACTGCAATGTCTTGGCTCTTCCACATTTCCAACTACAAATCTTACATTTGGCCAATGTCGCCTTTTCAATACCATTTGCATTGTCAATCCCCACTGGTACCATGAATGGGTACTTTGACAACCAACCAAGTTAAAAATTCCTTGTCATTTCCCACTCGTGCCCCATTTTTTATTTGCTTCTTATTTTCTTGCTACCAACATCATCATCCTCATCCAAGTCAATTATCTCATTCTGGCTAATCGGGCCCACGGTATCCCTTGGAACATTTTTTACAGTATTTCCATCTTGATTTGATACATTTTGATTTAAATCAATGACAATCTCAACTTGACCTTCTAGTGGAGGTGAGGTATTGTGAATGCTACCAATATTTGGTGGAAGAGTTGATGATGTAGCTGCATCTTGACCTAATGGATTAGAAGCTTTAGCAATTCCAAAGTAAGATTGTATGGTGCGTAAGTTTTTGGTGTTTTGATGGCCTCTTAGTCTCTTCACCACCCTAAGGAGTGACAAGAGTCTCTTCACCACATTGAGGAGCCTAAGGAGTGGCAAGAGTCTCTTCACCACTCTGAGGAGCGACAAGAGTCTGAGGAACGACAGGAGTCTCTTCACCACCCTGAGGAGTGGTAGGAACCTTACCCTTGCTACTCGAGTCGCTCAACATATTGATCTCTAATTCGCTCGACATATTCATCTCACTTCAAAATTTTGAATAAAAACTGGAAACAAATGTCTTCTTGTTTAAGGACAAAGAATAATAATATAGATCTCATTACCTAATCATTATCATCTTTAAGACTGAAAAAAGAATGGAAAAGAGATAAAGAAAACTTATTATAACTAATAACACTATGAAGAAATGATCACTCACCTTTAATTCTATGTTTTCGACTTTCGTTGTTTTTTGAATCGAGAAGTAGAACCTCAAAACCGAACAAAATGTGTAAGAATAAATGACACTTTCAATTGTATTTATATAAATCCATGATTCTATATTTGGTGAATTCCGTGAGGTTTTTAAATGGTATATTAAAAACATGGCAAATCCCACATGCTTATACAACGATACGAAATGTGTCCTCAAATGTAATTATTTTTTAATGTTATTGGCGAAATAGGTCCTCATAAGCAACTATTTATAAATTTTAAAAGGAAAAATGGGTCTTCACAAGAAACTATTTGTAAATTTTAATTGGCAAAATGGGTCCTGATACAATGTTTTTTTAATAGTATTGGAAAATATGTAGGTGTTTTATTAAATGCTTTCAGGATTCCAGGCGAAAATATTAGTCGATCCAATTGAAATTCATAGTTTGACAATGGAAAATTTCTTGCTTAAATATGCCTCATAAAAAAAACTCATTGGTGAATGGACATGCATTGGACCTATAGTTCAAAAAATCCTGGCTATTTGGACACCATGTTGGGTGCGAGAAATTCGCTAATTTTGACTTGGCTAATTCCTAGAATTCACCAATTGGCGAAGATTCGCCACTAAAGTTTTCCCTGCCTAGCATGGGGGGTGGACCTTCGGGTTCCACATGGTTGGGTGGAAAGTGCATTATACTCCATTGGGTTCCCTCTCCTTGTTTGTGATTGTGGTGCCTTCTTCTAGATTAAAGACTTCTGCATTTATACCAGCTCATGTGGATTGTTACTCTTGTACTTGTATTGTATCATAATTTGATGTATCATGTATCATATTTGATGTACACTCCTTGCATGTGTATGAGGAGATATTGTTGTTCGTATGTATAAATGTAATAGTGGTTTATAATTTTTGGCCAAACTGGACACTAAAATTATTATTTTTAACTGAATCTTCACATTTGGGCACCTATAGCGGCTAAACTGTGAGGAATTTGAAGATCATGCAAACTAGAGTCTCATCAAATTTTTTCTGTAGATTCAAAATATTTTTTCAAAAATTTTGGAATCAAATTGCACTTCTTTTCCATCTCCCACGAAAATTGATTTTTTCATAAACAACATTTTAAAAAGTGACGCCGTATAACATAACTTTTTTTTCCATGAAGGATAAAATTATAATTCTTTCAAATTTAGATTTGTAACTCTGATATCTAGTGCTTCCACTTGGTTAGATAGTTTTTTATTTAATATTTTTCCTTAATCAAGTTTCAAAGTCAATTACAATTCGCATAATAACAATAATGCGTAACTTTTTTTGTATATGTCAAATTTTATTTTATTTTTTTGTTGGATCAAGGACTTCAATATCTGGTGCACTCATATTTTTCAATTTTTTTTTTTATAATCTTCTATTTTTCCACATGTGAAGAAAAAGAAATTCATTTTCGATGAAAAACCTATGTTTAATAAAACTTAAAAAACAAATACATAACAAAACCAAAACATATTAAAATTATATTCATTGGATAGCTTGTTCTGAGGAATACCATAATCATTTGAAATAAATTTTAAATGAATTCATTTGATCCCCCAAAATCTAAATTAAAAGTGATTTTTTATCAGCATTGTGATAGGTGCAAAGGAGACGCATTTATAGGTATGGTTTAAAACTAGCGAGGTTCTATCCAAGGGGGTTTGATCTAAGGCGATTTGATCAAACCATCTTCAATTGGAATCCTTAAAATGGAACTTTTTAAGGCTTAAATCATTATATTTTCTAAAAATATGTGATTTCAGCTAAAATTTGTTCCTCTCAGGAATTGTAAACCACTATTATGACAGCACCAATGTATCATAATTTGATGTATCATGTATCATATTTGATGTACACTCCTTGCATGTGTACGAGGAGATATTGTTGTTCGTATGTATAAATGTAATGATGTAAATTGATGTTAATATTTATTATGTAATGGACTATGTATCAGATGTTATTGTATATGTAAATTAAATGGATTGATTCAATTGATCTCTATGAATTCATGTTATAGTTGTATCACATTGAATACTTGATTAAATGATATGATTATATGTAATTCCTTATTGATGTTAGCATTTATTTAATGTAATGATTAATAGTTCTTGCTAGTTAGTTGATGGGAATCATGTAGCGTAGTCACAGACCTTAGAGGACTTAGGTTGGATTAGTGTTATGTGTTTCGTTTGCAATAGTGTGTTAGATGCAATTAAAAAAAAAAATTGTTCCATTTTAGGTGTTAGTGTGTTGTTCTCTAGGGTCTCGTGGCGAGGGAATTATAGGGATTAAAAGTACTCTTTATTAATATCTTTTCAAGTTCACCCAAGGAGTATTAGTAGAGTATGCTCTTCCCTTGTGCTTTGGGTGAGCCCAAGGATCAAAAAAGATAGTATCTTCTTTTTAATTTTAGTAAGGGGCTTGCTTGGGGATTTCACCACCCCAAGGGTGACCTCAACCAAATTTACTAGGAGGGTATATAAAATGGGGAGAGTGAAATTTTTACCTCAAAGTGTGGCCAACATCCTTCAAACCATGCTACAAGACCCTTAATCCATTGAGAATTGTTTGGTGAGGATGAGCGGAGACCCCCTAGTCTAAGGCACTATCAAACGAGCTCACTATTCTTAGCACCACTATGAACCTTTCTTTTAGAGACATAAGACCTTCATTTATTAATCTAGCTATGGTACAAGGTACAATACCATTCCTAAAGTTACCCAACATGTATCATCTTGAGGAGAGATAAGATTTCTTTGGAGGTTTCAAAACCTTCTAGGGAATGGGAAAGGTGAGCCCTTGTGCCACTAGAACCCTATCTATTCCCCCTTGAGAGTGGAACGTGCATGCATAATCCTACAATATTTTATTGTTTATGCCTAAACTAGAGATGCACACCCTTAATGAATAGTTAGCTTGTATTTATCAGCATATTTCCTTATGAAGATTAATAAAATACCATTCAAAACTACTACTTTGCAGGATCAGTTGCCATATTGTCTACTATTTTTATCTCTTTCCAAAAACACTCAAAAAAATTAGTCCAAAACTTACGAAATTTACCAATAGTTACATAAAATTGTGCTTCTAAGCCAAAAACTAGACTTTTGAGCATTAAATTACACATTTGAGACCTCATGTTGTACTCCTAAAACCTTAATATTTTGTCTATGCATATCTCAAGAATAATTGCACATTTAATTTCTATTATGGCACATTTGATAGCTACAATGACACTTTTGGCTATGCAATCTTACACATCTAACAATATTTTGGTACATTTGATTATCTTGTGGTGCATTTGATTATACTAAATCAGATTTGACTATGCATTAGTGCATCTAATCTACAAAATTGCATATTTGACAACACTTTGTCGCTTTTGATCCAAGACTTGCAAAACATGTTCTAAAAAATTGAAACAATTTTATGATAGAGCAGTGCATCTGATACCTAATGTGTCACTTTTGAGCTTACTTTGGCATATTGTGAAACCTATTTTGGTGCATTTTATACCAAAATTTACACATCTAATTCACATAGTGACACTTTTGACCTCATTTAAAATTTCTAGAATCCTCCAAAAATTAGTTTCTAGATCTATTCACTAATCACACCTAAAATTTGAGACTTGTAGTACATTTGACCTATAATCATCATCCATTATCCAATAGAAAATTAAAATTCACATCCATTTCATATCATCATTTTTGGAATTTAGAGTTACAACCCTAGGCTTGGACAAACATCATCATTGTCAAAATCAATCATCCAAACAACCAAGAACCAAATTAGTCATAATCTCGTCTAGATTTTCCATCTTTTATCTCTAATTTAGCTTTTTATTTGAAAATTTTCCCATTTCAAGTTGATGGATGAGTTAGAATCAATATTTGTGGGTGAATTTGCTTAGGATTCTTGGTTTCTTCTAAGTTAGTAAACCCACCATCATCCTTTTCTGTATACTGATTAGTATAGTACAAGTAAAACAATCATCCTTAGCACACTTATCCAAAAAAAGATCTAGATTTACTTTAAATTATTGTGGTTTTATCTCATATCAATCAATAACCTCAACACATTTATCCAAAATCATCATATCCTTTTGTTTAAAATCTACCAAACGTATCTTCCATAGAGTCCAAATAGAAAAAAAATCCATATCACATCAACCAACTTCCATTTTACATCCAAGTGGGTGCATGAAGTTAGGTAGCAATTCTATGGCCACTTTCTAAAAAAAGTTTGAAAGTGCTATAACGTGAGCGTGTTATAACGCGCTCACGTTATAGCACATTAAAAGCAAAAAAAAAGTGAAAATTTTCATTTTCACTTTGACTAGTATCTTCTTCTATCAGCAGCCAAAACCCCCAACTTTCGCACTTGCATTCTAGGAGGAGGTATTGAGCACAAATCTTCAACAAGATTTGCTATTTCTTTGCAAGGATGGTGCCACGACGACGAAGAGGTGGGAGAAGTAAGTATTGTTTGTTGTTTGTTTTGAATTTCTTAGTTTTAGGTTATATTTGATATATAAATTTTTGAATTTGTAGGAGATGCAAATGAACCCACAAACCCACAAAATCCTCAACAAGACGAGCAACCAAATCCTAAAGAACAAAATCCTGAACAAGAAAATTAACCTCAACAACAACATCCTCCACCAATCCCTCAACACCCTCTTGGCACTCAACAAAATTTAATGAGTGAGATTGAGAGCAACAAAAAACAAATTGAGGATTTTATTAGTAGGTTGAGTGATCCAAATGGTTCAACCGCAGAAAGAATGACCCTCGCAAATTCATTGAAAGATATGTTAAAAAATGTGGATTCAATTAGCAAACAAATAACTGGATGGAAAGATAGGAGGTAGGAGGCTAGGGCATATTATGCAGATAAACTATTATATAAACAAGTAAAGGATTTAAAAATTACAAAAGGTGATTTTTGTTCATTATTCACTGACCCACGCACAAATCAAAATCTGACCCTCAATGCGTAGAGGTTTCCTATTCATTGGTGTCACCACCAAGAGATTAGGAACTATTTTTATGATAGGTGGTACATGGTCTTTGATGACTGACCATGCAACAATTGTGAAAGCCCCCAGTATTTTCTTAGGAAACTATACAATGAGTTCATATTGAACAAAATCCCAAATTATTTTGATATGAGGGACTTCCAGGGGAGAGGTGGGGGGTCGGCTCAGGATAGGATCGGTGCATAGCTAGATCCTATGCGGCAAGGGAGATGAGCTCTCACTAGGCTGCCTGGTGAGCATGTTGTTATGACTATCGTCATGAAGGAGAGTGTTGACATAGAGACATTGCAGGCAATTAGCATTTTGACCTAGAGTGTCATCCATCATACTAGCCCTATTCTACAATGCCATCTAGGGAAGTCTTTGAGTGGTGGCCTTCAAACCCATGTGTTTCAATCTTGCGAGGCGATTTGTTCATATGACCCCACCGACACTCAGGAGGTTGATGCAGAGGATCTATATGCAGCTACGGAGATGGAGAGGGCGGATGATATTTTGCATGATGCATATGGAATTGATACTCAGGTAAAAGTTAGCATGTTCACTGAATTTAATTTATTAAATTTATATTTTGAAATGCAAGATTAACTAATTTAGTTTTATGATTTTAATAAAATTGTAGGGTCACAGTGTTGGGACTGGATACACTGGCCCTCTAGCTACTTATTTCTACAGCACACCTATCGGTGGGGTATGTAACTAGTAAACAATTATAAATTTATTACATGTTAATAGCATTGTTTTATGAATGGTATTTTAATATGTGATTTTTGATGTTGAACAAGGTAATATTGGAGGTTTTGAGGGAACACCTCTGGGCAGTGCCAGTGGATTTACTCAAACCTACACGGAGGTAATAGAATAAAGAGTTTAACTAATGAATTATACTTCATAGATTTGTGTAGTTTATATTCACATTGTTGGTTGTGTTGCACATCATTAAAACTCAAAGCATTACTTCACATTCCATAACTAATAACTAGATGTTGATAGATGACAAAATTTCAGCTACAATATAGTTGTTTAGAAATTCAACATAAGCAGTGATGCAATTTCTTCACATGGAAGCATGTGCTTGCAAAGGTGCACTTGCACAACAAACTATGGATGCTTGGAAAAAATCTATGAAAACATAATAGTAAGCAATAGCATAGACAAGGCAGTTAGTAGTTTCAAAAAATGTCTCGAAGAAATGTGGTCTCATGGCATGATGGAATTCCATTCCATCACCATGAGACCACATTTCTTCAAGGCATTTATTCAAAATGATCACCACCTTTTCTATGATACCACATTTTTCATACATGTGCACCAAAGAATTTTATCAAACTACTCATGCCTCCTTGTTGTTATGGCTAAAAGCCTAAAATAGGTTCTTTCCAACAAACTATGGATGCTTGGAAAAATATCTATCAAACCATAATAGTAAGCAATATACCATAGAGAAGGCAATGAACTTTTTGAAAAAATTTCTAAAAGAAATGCGTTCTTATGGTGATGAAATGCCATGACGTGCATTTGTTTGTAATGGCATTCCATCACCACAAGACCCCATTTCTTTTGAGGCATTTTTTCAAACAGTTCAAATTGCCTTCTCTATGCCACCACAATTATTGTACATGTCTACGAAAGCATTTAATCAAACGATTCAGCAACTTGCTACTATGGGTAAAAGCTTAAAAACATGTCCTTTCGAACAAGATACATATGGATAGGGAAAATAGTAAGCATGATAATCAGAAGTATATAGTTTAATAAGTACTCAAAATTTTGTTCATAAGATCTCATATGTACTATAATTCATGACATGGATCACTATTGTAACTTTTTTGTGATTATATAATTTGTTGTTTTATTTTTATATGTTGGTTGTGGAGACACCTCCAAATGTTATGAGGGCAATGGATATCGGTGTTTCATCCACTATGCAATCCTTGATGGCTCTGACAGGGAGGTATGAGGCAAATTACTAAATTTCAATATACATTTGTTGAACTATAGATATTAGTTCGAGTGAAAAATCAAACCAAATTATTGATTTGTAGTCTAATTTCTATTTGGATGGTTTGTACAGGGATTGAGCATGCCTCAGCATAGGCATGCGAATATTTCCCTCATGGAGAGTGTTCATGAGATGGCCATAAGTGATTTTTTTTTAATATATCATATTTTACAATGTAATTTCTATATATTAATGTCTTTACTTCTTATTGTAATAGTTGAAACTTCACCAAGAACTTAACCCTAGTAGGAGGAGCAGCAGGAGCAGTCCTCGAGTGCAACAGAAATGAGTGATAGGCCTATCACCATCTGATCGACCAGCAAAGGGCAAGAGTTTATTTAGAGAGCCTGGAGAGCAATGACTTTTGATTCCAGAGCCCTTTGTTGTATGCCTACATGGCAGTTTTGTACATATTTTGTATTGGATATATTTGACATTGTATGCCTATATGGCATTCTTGTAAGCCTATATGGCTATTTTGTACCTATATTTTATACTTATATTGACATATATTGATGTATGTGTACATGGCTATTTGGTTAATAAAAATCTTTTTTATCGATGGTGTCCATATTTGCATGTTATAAATTCATGGTTCAATAGATATGAGTTACGTGTATTCAAATGTATACTTTACAACATACGTGTATTCTTTGTGACTTACATGTGTTCCAATGTATACTTTGCAACTTACGCGTTTTCATGTGTATACCTTGTATTCGTGCATATACTTTGTATTAAGTTGTGTATACTATGTATTCATGTGTATACTTCAAGGCATATGTGTTTGTGACTACTTGTGCTTCTCTTATTCATATGTACATGCTTGACTTATTCACATGTATACTTATTAATTGGTTAGCCATAGCATTGATCATTGTTGTCCTTCATGGTTTGTCTTGAATAAATTAATTGATTGATGGTAAACAACTTTATCTAAAAGAAAAAAACATGTTTTCAATTGGTATTCTATGAAATGATTGATAAAAGGATTCCAATACATTTAATCCTTTGATTGGAACAAGTCAATTAAGCAAAGGATACATAAGACTTTTCCTTTTAGATTAGCAATGCATGGAAGTTTCAAAAAGTATCCTTGATATTACAAAAAGATATGTGTTTATGCACTTCAATTGTGCACTCACCCTTTTGTTCTTTGAAAGAAAAATCTTCCTATGCCATTGTTACACTGCATAGGTAAACCAGATTTTGTATTGTGGGTCTATATTAAGCTACCACTTTCAAGACCAATGTAACAATGATACAAAATAATGTTTGATACTACAAGAAAACATCAAAATGGCTAGTGTACTAAACAATTTTTTATGATTTATGAAGAACGTTGATAACTCTACTTAGTTGGCTTCTTTTTTAAAAATCATGCAAATTGAACCCTAGCATCAACAGACTCTGTAAATCAAGCTACCACAATTCAAGTTTCAACGATGAATATTTATCATGCATGTTTTAAAAGACATTCAAGTTTATGGTGGTTTTGTTGTTTATATGATGTTATATGATATTATAATCCTAATGAATGCTTGTAGGTTGCATATATATTTATATATTTTTTTTACATGATTTTTGTACCAACAAACCCAAAACGAACCAAACCCCCTCCAAAAAAAATTGGCCTAACCAGCAAACAGAACCCCCCTCCAAAAAAAATTGGCCTAACCAACGAACCGAACCCCTGAACCCGAACCCAAACCCAAACCTAATAACCTATTCCAACACTCTTCATTCTACTTGCACAAACTTAATTGACCACCAAATTATGTTGCCTCTTGACTTTACCCACTTTTACTCCTCAAGCATCTATTTTTCATTCAAAACCCTTGTTTTCCCAACTGTAGCATCATGACATAACATAATTTTAACCTCCCCTATCCTTGTAGACCTTTTGAACACATCAAACTCCACAACCTCACCCTAATTCCAACCTATTCTAACTTATTTTCAAGTAATTTCTTCTTTTCACCTCTTCTAGCCTTGCTTTTAAGGGGCCTCAATTCTAAATTTTTAATAGGGGCAGCATTAGTAATCTCTTCCAATGTCTTTACCAATGATATTTTCTTATTCCTACTCCATATCTTACTTACAACATACCCATATCACTGAGACACAACCTAAATAATAGGTGGAATGGCCTATTTCAACATATTACACTCGAACCCTTAAGGGATCGATCCGGTTGAACGTAGATCGAAGTGATTCCGTGTATTTGGGTGCAAAAGAGAACCATTCCTAGTGTAAAAATACATATTCATATGTGTTGGAACAATTCGTTTGGTCACATGAGTTGCAGAATGAAAGTTGCACCACTTTGCAACTTTCCATTGCTTGCATTTGACACTTTTTCCGTCAACTAAAAACTGGACACCATAGGAAAAACACTCTGAGATAACAAAAACTGAGAGAGGTTATTGTAGAGGGGTCCAACACGATCTCATAGGATTAGACGAGAAGTTTCTAAGCCTTACGATATCCAAGTAACAACATCCTAAAGTTTGCAGCCATTTTGCACTTTGGACCCTTAAGGGATCAATCTGGTTGAACATAGCTCGAAGCGATTCCGTGTGATTGGGTGAGAAAAAGGACCATTCCTAGCGTAAACATACCTATTCGGATGTGTTGGAACAATTTTTTTGGTCACACGAGTTGTAGAACGAAAGTTGCACCACTTTGCAACTTTCCAATACTTGCATTTGACACTTTTTCCATCAACTAAAAATTGGACACCATAGGAAAACCATTCTGAAATTTAAAAAAAAAATGAGAGAGGTTATTGTATAGGGGCCCAACATAATCCCATAGGATTAGACAAGAAGTTTCTAAGCCTCACGGTATCCGAGTAACAACATCTTGAAGTTTGTATCCATTTTGCACTTTGGACCCTTAATGGATCGATCCAGTTGAATATAGCTCGAAGCAATTCCACATGTTTGGGTGCAAAAAAGGACCATACCTAGCATAAACATACCTATTTGGGCACGTTGGAACAGTTTTTTTGGTCACACGAGTTGCAGAACGAAAGTTGCACCACTTTGCAACTTTCTACTACTTGCATTTGACACTTTTTCCATCAACTGAAAATTGGACACCATAGGAAAACCACTTCGAAATAATAAAAACCAAAAAAGGTTATTGTAGAGGGGCCCAACACAATCTTATAGGATTAGACAAAAATTTTCTAAGCCTCACAGTATCTAAGTAACATCATGCTAAAGTTTGTAGCCATTTTGCACTTTGGACCCTTAAGGAATCGATCCAATTGAACATAACTCAGAGCGATTCTGCATGTTTGGGTGCAAAAGAGAACCATGCCTAGTATAAAAATACTTATTTGGATGCATTGGAACAGTTCATTTGGTCACACGAGTTGCGGAATGAAAGTTGCACCACTTTGCAACTTTCCATTACTTGCATTTGACACTTTTTCCATCAACTGAAAACTGGACACCACAGGAAAACCACTCCAAGATAAGAAAAAATAAGAGAGGTTATTGTAGAGAGGCCTAACATGATCTCATAGGATTGATGAGAAGTTTCTAAGCCTCACGGTATCCAAGTAACAGTATGCTGAAGTTTGCATTATTTTCCAATTTGGACCCTTAAGGAATCAATTCGGTTGAACATAGCTCAAAGCAATTCCGTCTGTTTGGGTGAGAAAGAGGACCATGCCTAGCATAACAATACTTATTCATATGCATTGGAACAATTTTTTTGGTCACACAAGTTGCAGAACGAAAGTTGCACCATTTTGCAACTTTCCACTGCTTGCATTTGACAATTTTTTCATCAACTAAAAATTGGACACCACAGGAAAACCACTCTAAGATAACAAAAAATGAGAGATTTTATTATAGAGGGTTCCAACACAACCCCATAGGATCAGATGAGAAGTTTCTAAGCATTACGGTATCTGAGTAACAGCATGCTAAAGTTTGCAACCATTTTACACTTTGGACCCTTAAGGAATCGATCCGAATGAACATAGCTTGGAGCGATTCTGTGTCTTTCGGTGTGAAAGAGGACCATGCCTAGCGTAAACATACCTATCTGGATGCATTGGAACAGTCTGTTTGGTCACATGAGTTGCAGAACGAAAGTTGCACCACTTTGCAACTTTCCACTACTTGCATTTGACACTTTTTCCATCAACTGAAAACTAGACACCACAGGAAAACCACTACAAGATAAAAAAAAAACCAAGAGAGGTTATTGGAAAGGGGCCCAATATGATCCCATAAGATCAGAAAAATAAATTTCTAAGCTTCACGGTATTTGAATAACATAATGCTAAAGTTTGCAGCCATTTTGCACTTTGGACCCTTAACGGATCGATTCGGTTGAACGTAGCTCAGAGTGATTCCGCATGTTTGGGTACAAAAGAGGACCATTCCTAGCATAAACATGCATATTTGGACACATTGGAATAGTTTGTTTGGTCACATGAGTTGCAGAATGAAAGTTGCACCACTTTGCAACTTTCTACTGCTTGCATTTGACACTTTTTCTATCAACTGAAAATTGGAAACCACAGGAAAACCACTCTGAGATAACAAAAACTGAGAGAGGTTATTGTAGACAGCCCCAACACAATCCTATAGGTTTAGAAAAATATTTTGTAAGCACAATGGTATCCAAGTAATACCCCGTTAAATATTTATATCCTTTGAAAGGAACTCCATGAAAACCAAGCTCTCTAAATGGTCTATCAAACTCTAGTTCAAAATATTTTAGATGAGGTTGCTCCCATAGCTCTCTTACTCGCTTGAAAAATCCTTGAAACTCTATATTGATTTTATTTTTCCTATCCCTCTCTTGTTGTTCTTCTTCAATTTCATTAGGATCATACATTGGCCTTCTTGCCCCTCCTAAAGTTTGGACCACATCCATTACCTCCACACAAAATTATACATCCTTGGTCTTCTTGGTTCCCACGCCTTTTTATGGTTATGCAAATGAAAATGAAGCAAAGTAATCATCTCCTTCTCCACTAGTTGGAATAATGAATTCTTAATGTTTTGATACATGATGTCAGCTCTCTCTTCTGCTCTCATGGTTGAATACTGAAATCTAGTATGGTGGGCCTCCAAAGAATCATCTTTCTTCCTCTTCCACCAAATTTTGGCATGATCCACACGTCTGCTAACCTAATTGACTTTGTTTTTGAAAGCTAAAATTTCTCCTAAGTCACCAGTGTAGCTCTCTCTCCCTTTTTAGACTCTTTCATTGCTACAGATTGTCTTTGGTATTTAATCATTTGTACCACATGGTTGATGTGTTTTGAATCCTTGCATCTAAAGGAAATTTCCTCAACATAAATACTGCTAGGGAATTTCAATGTTACCATTGTAGTTGGTATTAAAGTCGATACCTGCAACATTGAAAATTATCCTTATATAAGAATTCCCTCCATCTTGTTGGCTTGTAACACTCTTGATGGTGGCTACATGAAATCTGATTTTATTCCTCTTCTACATCAGAGGGTTCATATATCCTTGTTCTGATTCTTCTAAATTATTAGAATCAGAATCACTAGCTTCCATATTCAAAAATTCCCAACCACCATCTTCAATAAATTTATCTGGATCATCAGTAATACTCTTCAAAATTGTCCACCAGTTCAAGTTCATTCTGCTTTCATAATACTTTATATCCATGGAGTTCAACCATTCCTTGATGTCATCAAGTGAAGATTGAGGAATGGCGTCAATGCGGAGTACATCCCACTTGAAGTCTCTGAAAATAATAGCCATATCAAATGCTTTTTGCCCAAGTCATACTCTCTCAAGGTTAACAATCTCAATCTCACTAATAGTGATTACTAAGAAAGGTAATTCCACCAACTCTATCAAACAGTTTACCGTAGGAACAATAAAAACAGGGGCTTTTAAAGGAACTCCATGAAAACCGAGCTCTCTAAATGGTATATCAAACTCTTAGACCTCATTCTTGCACATTTACAACCAAATTCAAATATTTGACTTAAATGGTCTTAATTGACCTTATTTAGCATAAATAAACACAAAATACCTTAATCTAATCTATTGACCACCTATCAACCTTCAAAAAGTGAAATTTTGTAGCTAGGAGACTAGGTGCTCCTACACCAAAATTGCATTGTGTCTAAGCCTTCAAGAGGCTTTAAATCTAGCCTTTACAAATTATTCTAGATCTTTCCAATCTTGCCTAACTATTGAGCTTGTAACTAACATGACTTATTACATTATAAATCAATTGACCATGTAATATGACCTTATTCAATTGACAATTTACTCAAAACACAGTTTACTAACTTAAAAGAATTCCATGAACCAAATTTGCTCAATAACCTTGGTGCCCCTGCACCAAATTTCAATATTTCAATAAATGTCATTACAAGTACAAATCTCATTACAATTCCTTAGGTACTTTATTCTCATAGATATTTTACAATGTCACTCATACATTCGAGATTCTCTTATAATTTCTACATCATAGGTTCTCATTTAGAGGTTAACTTCAAATGAGTAACTTGAGATTCTCTTGCAAAGTTTCACACGCTCTTTTATAATGGCTTCAAATCAAAATTGAGATTTTTCAAGATCATCAAAATAAGGATGTTGCATTGCTTATTTGGCTGAGATTCTCTTCGATAGCTCAAAAATCAACATTTTTTGCAAGGAGAGACCAATCAATTTTTACTAGTTTAGTTACAAAAGTACGCAAAGTAAAAGAATAAAAAATAACAACTCATCCAAAATGGAAATGAAATGAAAATAGATGGAATGCACTTACAGATAGGCATGGAAGTCGAGCTCAACTTAGTCACTCTTGGTCATACATCTTCACTGGGAGTTCCAAGATACCTATTGCACACAACACCTCTCATGAATCTAGAATATCTTGAAATTTGAGGTGCTCCTATAATGTCTACATCTTAGGTGCTCATGATAAGGTTAACTTCAAATGAATAACTTGAAATTCCCTCACCAAGCTTTGCATGCACTTTTGTAATGGATTAAAATCATAATTGAGATTTGTCAAGACCATCAAAATAGGGATGTTGCATTGCTTTTATGCCTGAGATTCTCTTGGATGGATCATAAATCTGCATTTTCTGCACTTAGGGGACACTAATCAATGTTTACCAGGTTACATATACGCAAAGTAAAATAATATGATAGCATTGGCATCAAACAAATTAACATGCATACAAGTATAAATTAATAAGAACCATTGTGCATATACTTACAAATTAATCCAATGAACCATATGGGTCTAATTTACTCTTTATTATGTCAAGTATTGCCTCATGGTCAGACTCACGGACCTTCCACAAGGTCTTGTTCAAAGGTCTACCCCCATATTTGCTCAAATGAATATTGGATGCCATGACAATGTTCGAGTAATGAAGAATCTTACGATGCATGTCAAAGTCCTCAAACAACCAATGTTTAACACTCTTATGTGGGTACCTTCTAAGCCACGTTCCAGTAACAACAACTAAGCCTGTAGGGTATTCAATGTTTTCTCCATCTATAAATGGGGCTTCCAATTTCTTTTTGGCCTCAACACAACGACACAAGTAATAGTTTGTTCCCTCTTCATTTTCTTCATCTGCAATAATTGCATAAACATTCCCTGCATTGATATGTGCAAATCACTTGAAATTAGTCAACATTACAAATACAGTACAAAGTAAGATAACAATATGGAATTTCAAAAACTAAGCAAGTAGATATATTACCTGGTTGAACTAGATCTGATACATGGTCAAAGTTGACCGATGATTCCATCTATGTTAGTTCCAATGTCGTCGGAGGGAGATACATGTGAAGTCGGCCAAGATAACTTGTCAACCCACTCCCCTGATTCGCAATCATTCCAGGCTTGCATTGTACATGAAGAACAAAAGCATGCCATCTTCTGTGTATCGATACTCCATGAACCTGCATTTAAGCTAAGGAAATAGTGTAGCTCACTCAATCCTATTAGTGTACAACAATCCTCATATGGTATAATGTTAGTATCATCCATTAACAAAAAAAATCTACGAACTGAAGACATACCTTCATTACCTAAACCCATCGAAGCTTTATAGCACTTGACAATTGATCTTGCATCTGTCAACTTTACCTTCTCTTTATACTTTAACTCTTCTCGTGCTAATGCTCTTTTCACGCATGCTCTTGCACCATCATGCTCCCCCTTTCCATGCCCGGCCTCACAAAATTTCCACATATGTTGAACACTTGTAGTGAGATGCATCCTGCACAACCAGTAGAACATTTGTGTGTTCTTGAACTATGTTGCACAGTCATCCAACCATATTATAAGTTGATTGTATGCTATGCCCCTCTGAGCCAAATCACTATAGAACATTTGGAAGCAGCCTTGCACGAAATCTGGAGAATGTGTGTGATCATCACTAATATAAAAGTGATACTCCCTCAATACCTTCCTTTGTTCCTCTATACTATCAGCTGCATGAATGAATGCTATGTGCACAAATATTGAAACCTGTGTGGAGTTGTAATATTGTGACTACACCTCACACTGTGGTTGTAGAGTGTAGTTCTCTACAAATTCAACCACTGATACTATGTTGTCAACTAGAAAGGTGTCCTTGCATAGCTTGAATTGTGTGTCCAACCATCGGGCTCTGTGGGTATGCCTTGCATACTCATACACTATATTCTCATGAAACATGGACATAAACCGATACACTGGAATATTCTAAATGACCAAATCACACCTTTTTGCTTGAGACCCATCTTTTGTAGCATATGCCATTGTTTTATACTTCCTGAACTCTACTAGTTTTTGTCCCATCTCATCTATGCTTTCCATATGTTGACATACTGGCATTCATTGCAAGCCACTACAATGCTCACATGAACCATCCAAGCATGTTGTCCTGTAGAATATTTGGCCATCCTCTATTTCACGTAAAAAAATTTGATAAGAACTCTCTTGAATATTTTGGTGGGGCTTCTATGCCAAAATCCTGCAAAACATCATTAGTATGCAAATCTAAACATATAGAATGATAAACATCATAATGGTTAGAGAATTCAATATGTAGTCTACAACAACAAGTAGTTCATGCATGATTTATCTTGACATAAAAAGGTTTAAGAATTTAAAAAAATCTTTGACAAATACTAATTTGAGGATAAGCCTGTTGAAATTTATGAAAAAATTGGGTTTGATTCGTATCCAAAAAATGCTTTGGATGTGGCTCACGGTTCTGACTACCGATTCTCCTTCTTACAACATCCCTTTGATTCGGAGATGGCCTTGTATTATTCTTCCAATACTCTTCAATTAGTGTTCTCAATGCTTCAATAAATTTTCTATCTTTATGTGGCAGTCTCCCCGAGAATGCCCATAATTCATTTGAATCAGTGCCCTCAATTCTTTGCCTCCTTTCAACGGCTTTTGATAAAGTTTTTCTACTAATTCCCATTTTTTCATGTCTTTTTAATGAGATGAAATCTCTTTGTTTGGTAGCTTACCAAAGTCGATGTAATAACACGTCGGGTGACATTACTATCCTTTGAGCATGAGGTCTTACCCACACTCTCATAAGTATCCATTAGATTCTTCACAATAGTTTTTTCACTTGATTCATTTGATGTTCTCAACCCAAGAGTCTTCATGATGTTTCTGTACTTTAAACCTCACATCATTTGAACAAATAGTTGACATCTTGTGGTCTCATTTAGCCTTTCAAAGAATATTTTCCAAATCTTATCAGCATATCTTCTACAAGTGCATTCTGGAATCTTACCTTCCATGTGCTACAAAATATCCTCATCAATATTAATCAAAAACTTTGGCTTTCTATGCAAAATTCTAGGTGGTGTTCTCCTAGGTACATACATCTCAACATTAGAAATTTCATCAATATTTAATTGAGGTGGGCTATATTGTGTACCTTAGATCGAGAGTGGAGTAGAAGACATACCTTTAGGTTCACGTGGGGATGATGGCATACCTTCTTTGTCAAATCCAAGTGATGATGTACTCTCAACTTCAGATGTGGTGGATGTTGTCCAACTATACTCACTTTTGGTAGATGGTGTCCCTCCATATTCACTTTTGCTTAATGGTGTCCCTTTGTATTCACTTGTGGTAGAGGGTGTGTCTCCAACTACAATATCTACATTTGTACGACTCTTTCACATTTGTGCCTTTTGTGTTGCCAATTTCTTTTCTCTTTTTGACAGTTGAGGTTCCTCTCCAATTGGCTTGTTTTCATCAATCGTATCCAATTTATTCTTTTCACGATATGTCACCACCCATTCTCTCTCCTATTCTTTGAAGGTTTCATACTCTTTGTCTGTTACATCTTTTTTCCTTGTTCATTTCTTTGACTTGGCGGATAATTTTACCTATAGCATGGTAATGAGAGGAATATTAGTTCCTCAAAAATGTATCCATTAAAATAGGTTATAACTTGTGTACTTTTGAGTCTTTTGAGTGTTTTTCATCTTCAATAAGGTCTAATAAGACCATTGGATAGGTTCTAGGTTGAGTTTTTGAGTTTTGAGTCAAAATATGCAACAATGCAATCTTGCACTAAAAGTTGGTTTTGTAGCCTTTGAAGGAAAACACATGAATTTGTTCATAAGTGTGCAACGTTTGGGGTCTTAATAATGTAATAAGGTTGTTTCAAATTTATTTGAATGGTTTTTGAGGTCATAGGTCTTTAGGATTGAAAGTTGCTCCAAAATTGCAAAGTTGTCATGTTGTAAGTTGGTGTAATTTCACCATAATGATGTAATTTCACTAACCAACAGTTCCTTCTTTCAAAAAATCAGTTGAGTGCCATTGGGGAAGGTGGGAGAATGTTTAAAAATCCTCCCTTGGGTCGATGCTAGGCTGTTGTTGGCATTTTTGAAGTTTTGAAGCATTTAATAAAGAGAAAACTTTGTTTTTGCAGCATTTTTTACTGTTCTTTTGTTTGGTATGGACTAATACATAACCGTACGACCTCCAAATATTCATGTTTTGATAGAGGGAAGAGATAGATTCATTTTGGTGGTAATTTGGCTTGATTTAATTAAGAATTAAGCAAGTTACATCAATTTTACTAAAAGTGGGTCTAAAACCCTACCAAAGAAGGGTTTGGTCACCAAAATGGGCATAATTCCCATTTCCACCGTGGGAAAAATATAAAACTTGGTTGAATTTTAGGTTTTGGACCCTTCTACATGCTGAAATTTGTTTCAAATCAAAATATGGAGGTTTGCAAAAGTTATCTGATGCCCTAGGTCAATTTTTCCCTTGTAAATATATGAAAATGGTCTTTAGAATGCACTTTTCATAGTTTTCTAAGTATTTCTGCAATACTAATGGATGGAAAGCATGAAACAGGTCTTGGGGAATATTTTGGAGTATTTTAAAAGCATTAGGGGTGTTGGGGTGTTCCTTGACAAGTTGAAAGCTTCCTTGTACAGGCCTAGTGAAGCCTTGTTTATGGCTTGTAAATCAATCTTTTGATACATTTGTTTTGGGTGTTTGATCCTGTGCTTTTGCGAACTTGTGGAGGATGGTTTTAGGAGTATAAAACCATGTTTTATTGTTTGGTTAATTCATTTAATCATTTTTATTTTGATTGTCCTATTGGTGAATGTTACAAAGTTGCATGGTCTTGTGTAGGAGCGATGGGAGAATGGATGTTGTTGGGTGCAAGGTCTGTTTGTTTGGTCATGTTGTGTTGTGTGAAGATTTTTTACATCATCCCCAAGTCCTGTTGAGATATCTGGTTGTTTGAGTCAAATTGAGTGATCAATTTGCATTGTTGAGAGGAATAGTGAAGTTGGTGTGTGCATATAGAGTATTTGAGAGAAGCTTTTGAAAAGGAAGTTGCTTCCCCTGCCACTCTGCATCATTTTCAATAGTATTTAGGGGTCCAGGTAGTAGAATTTTCAAAATGTGAAAAAAGTGCTAAGTTGTGTAATTAACAAATAGTGAAGGGTTTGATGTAGACTTGTATGGAAAATTTGGTAGCATAGACAAGGAAATCAACTAGTTTGTATAAATGTTTGACAAAATACCACAATGAAAGCTTTGGAAGCATACACAAAGTAAATCAATTTTTAAATAACAAAATACCTCAAAGAGATGTGGTTCTATAATTTAATTGGAAAGTGTATAGAATTGTGTAATTTAAAATGACCATTGAAAACCTAAGGTTGTAACATGACAAACAAATTTGATCAACATGGAATATGCAAAACAACAAAAATGAAAGAAATCCATAATAGAATGAAAGAAAATGTACAAATACTTCACATACCTAATAAACCAGAGTTTCAAATGGAGGAGTTCTACCCAATTATGTAGCCTTTGCTTCTTCTTTCCTCAAACTCCTCAACAATTTGACTTTTTCAAAAGCTTGTTCCCCTCCAAACTTCAATTGTTTATCAATTATCATTAGAATTCAAAATTGAATTGATATTCTATGAATTTCAACATGAAAACTTTGTTATTTCATGCAAAGGTGGTGGAAAGATCATGAAAGAGGTGGTGGAATATAAAAATCATGCATGGACACTTCACTCAATCTTCAAAAAGCTACTTTTTGTCAGAGCGCGTGCAAAACAAGGAGAATATGTAGAATGTAGGCCGACATCATGGGTATATTGTGTTTTTTTACCATTTTTAGTGCAAGATAAAATGCACTCACATTATAACGTGATTGTGTTATCTCTTCCTAGAATGGTCATGTCTCTACTTAAAAACG
>VDFB02240452.1:164057-210750 GCA_007258455.2 Sequoia sempervirens
AATATACATGCATTGATACATATAGGCATACAAACATACATACATGCATACATAACACACCAGTATACATTTACATACAAACATACAAATATATCAACAAACATTCAATGGAGTGGCATTTAACATTAAGGAAGACATAATGTGTGCACATTATAATGCGTGCGTGTTATGTCTTGCTTGACATGTTTCCCGGATAAGCAAAAAAAAATGTCAAAACTAAGACATAACGTGAGCGCGTTATAACGCACTCGCGTTATAGTTTTCTTTGGGAATCCCCGAGCCTTAGCATTGGTATTTTCCTTGGAATACCAACCCAAAGGCTTGGAGGGAATTCCCAATGACTAGAGAAGTGTTTTTGCAAATTCTACAATTTTTTCACATAATCGGGTTTGTGCTCACAGTCAGGATTGCATCTGGTTCAATATCGACAAAATCGAACACATGGGTAATGTTAGGTTCTCTCTTAGCTATCCAACAATGTAATTTTTTTCACTTTTTGACGATGTTAATCCTTTCATCCATAATTTCTTTTATTTGTATGTCTCTTTATTTCCAAAAAGCAGTGTTTGGTGTTTTTTTCATTATAAATTAACCGTTCATCAAAATTTCAAATAAATTACATTTTTAGAAACTAGACTCCATTCTAAAAATTTCAATAAAATAAAATCAATTACCTTCAAAATATTTTAGGGGGAGCATGGTCAAAATTCTTCTTTTCAGGAAGTGCCCACTTAGAAAATTAGTAAAAAATCAAATATTCATTAAAAAATTATCAGAAAAATCATGCATCAACTAGATACTGTTAGCTAACTTTTGACTATAGCGATTTTAAAAATACTACAAAAAAGTTCACCGTACTAGGGTCATACAAGAGTTGCTATGTTATGTTTTTCTAAAAAAACAACACCAATTTGTGTACATCCCTTTTTTGAACCCTTTAATCTCAACCATTTTCAAAATAAATTAGTAGTTTAGAAAGTAGACTCAGAGCACTTCAATCCTTGTTTTTGTTCCATCTCAAAATTTTGAGTGTAACTATCCTCAATTTCACATCCAAGGTCAGTATTTCTTGATTTTAGAAAAAAAGTGGCCACTTAAGCCCCCTTTTTGGGAACCATCTTGGTGCACTTACCCATCCTCATCTCCAAAGGTCCTCCAAATAATATGCCTATTACAAGGTATCAACACAAGAAACTCATGGATTCCAATCAAAGTGGGTCAAACAATACCAAAACCATGGGTGTTACAAAATTTTAGTTTTGAATGCCTTCTCATTTATTCAACCCTAGTGAGTATAAAACACCACAATATCAACCCCACAGATTCTCATAGAAGACACCACACATGATTTTAATAATTTAATGATAGAATAGAAATTATTAGAGATGCAAAAAGATCTAGTAGTATCAAGAGCAATGGATGCTCTGATTTCCATGGACCCAAACACATATTTTCTTAAATTCACATAAAATGATGCTAAGCTACCTTTAGATTATAACATTTCCACACTTAGGGAACAATCCCTCACCAATGTCATGTCATCCCATATTCCATCTAATGCAAGTGTACCTATAACTCAATCTATCAATGTAGTTATGCCTCAAGCTTCCATGCCAAATATATCAAGTCAACCATCCATACCTTCTCATGACATAGATTCCATACTATTTTCTAAACAATACATCAATCTACTTTATCAAACTCCCATCATATCTAAAAACACAACCACATTCATCCCAAGTCCTAAAATTTCTTCATCCATACCTCATAACACCATCATTCCTCTTGATTCAGAATCCATCACATCAAATTATACAAATAACTCATTTTCTTCACAAACTATCACACCTCAAGTTCTGAAAACATCTCATGCACTTCACAAACATCAAATATAACCATGAGCACATACAACTCCACTCATTCACACAAACCTTCCATTTTGAGTCATTCAAAATTTTATTTATTCAACATTTCAAAATAAGCATCCACAAATCTAACATACCCAGGAATTCAAACATCACAAATGATTCACAATCTTTCACATCTTACATACCTAAAAATACAAACTCATCATAATTTTAATCTCAATCTATTCCATTCACCATCCCCATAAATATACATGTTCTTCAAATCAATAACTACTCATACACCATTCCACAATAATAAACTATTCGTCAAAATCAAAATCCCTCATACAACATTCCACAAAATCAAAATCTCTTATTCAATTCTTACAACATTCTGTGCAACAACAAATTATTCCACAAAATCAAAATCCCTCATTCAAATCTTACAAAATTTTACAACAAAAATCTATTCCTCAAAACCAAAATCTCTCACTTAATTCATACAACATTCCACAGTAATAAGACATTCCCCAAAATCAAAATCTCTCATACAATTCATACAATATCCCATAATACAAAATTTATATCTCCCAAAATCAAAATCCTTCATTTAATTCCTCATCCATTCCATAAAATCAAACATACATTCCTTCTATTCAATCACCCATCAACACAAAATATGACTTGGCATCATAGATACAAAGCTTGCATCAAAAGATAACTAACATGCAATTAGGAAACACAAAGAAAAGCTACAGTCTTGAAGATATATGTCATTATCCATTTGATAGAACATTACCTATGGTTCCTTTCCCTCAAAATTTTTAAATAGAAAATTTTGAAAAGTATAAGGGAAGAGGAGATTTATGAGAACAAATACAATAATTCTACATAGCATTCCTAAATTTTTCCTATAATGACACATATTTGATGCACCTCTTTCCTTGAAGTTTAGGAGGATAAGCAATAGAATGTTTCTCTCATTAATGACATGGTATTAAGACATTCCATGAACTAGCTGAAAAAATAATCGCTCACTTCTCTTACAACATTAAACATGAGATATCCATGATTGATTTGTGTAACACTCAACAAGGAAATGGAGAATTATTTTCTCAATTCCTACAACGATGGAGAAACAAGGTAAGTAAATTACCATGGCATATACTAGAAAATGAACTCATGAGCATTTTTTTGAAAACCTTAATCAAGATATTGGCTTCCACCTTCAAGTCCAATAAACTAACTCTTTTGATGAGATTATAGAGAAAGGGGTAACCATTGAAAAGGATCTCATCACAAAATGAATTGTTAAAATCTACAAAGAAAACAAAGATCATGCATCAAACTCCAATGAGAAACCTCATCTATGGGATACAAATAATAATTCTGCCAATGATGCTATAGGAGATTCTAAATTTGTGAAAACTATACAAGCAACACCTAACACTCAATAAAACAACCAAAACATGAATCCCCCAAAGGACCACCAAGACCAAATTCCAACACTAAACAAAAGGACACTCCCTTAGGGGAGCTAATTGAGATTGTATTGAAGAAGTTAATCCAAACTAACCTCATTAAACTTCCAAAGCTAAGGAAATATGATGAACCATAATTCAAACCATCATTGGTACAATGACAACAATTATTGTGAGTACCTTAGGATAAAATGTCATAAAACACATAATTGGATATGAATTTGAAAACCTTATCCAATATCTTATTGATCAATGGTATGTAAACATTAAAAAAAATCATGGAACTTCTATCAATAACAGTATCGTATTTACAAGGATCTAACCCCTAATTATTATAACAAGGTCAACCATCCAAATGATTGTGTAGTAGGACATATCAAAGAAGCCAATAACCACATTATTGACATCACCATCCCAAGTAAAAATCTTGAATGTGGAGTTACCACACAAACAAAATTCACCCTTTAAGGGGCCCTAATCCAAACGAATATCATGAATAAGTTGTTACCATCTGAGTATAATCTTATAGGTTATTTGAAGAAAACATCAACCCAAATATCTATATTAGAACTCCTTCGCATATCTCCTACATATAAAGAGGTTCTTGAAAAAGTACTTCTAGCATCACTCATACCTACCAACATAGATACTGAGTAATTCTAAGCCATGGAAGAACACATTGTATCCACACACCACCTTGTATTCATAGAAAAGGATATTCCTTGTGTCTCATACCATAACCAAGCATTATACCTAGAAGTCTTTATCCATAAACACAAAATCAAAAGATTCATGATAGATGGTGGAGAAAACTTAAACATTTATACTCTAGATTGTTAAAATAATTGGGATACTCTAATGAGGTCATATAAAAATAGAAGAGCACTATTATTAGAGCATATAATGACAATGAGCGTGAATCATAAGGGACAATCAAACTTCTTATCCAAGTTGGTCCTACAATTGCAGAAACTACATGTCAAGTAGTAGACCTTAATCTCCCATACAATATTCTCCTTGGCTACCCATGGATACATTTCATGCAGTCCATTCCATTCACCTATCACCAATGCATAAAATTTCTCTATAATAAAATCAAGGTGATCATTTATAGGGACCCTTTCCCTTTCCAATATTATCATTTAATTTAGTGGTAAAATACCAAAAAATCCAACAAGTACCTAAAATTGACATCACCTCATCTTCATCATTTGATATCAACCCATCTACATTAGCCTCATCATCCACTACACATTAACCCTTTCCTAAAATCAAGGTCCAAATACGTGACAAAGGTTGTGGAGACTATGATCTAAAAGGGTCCTTCTATGTAGGACAACTTTTGTCTTCTCCTAAGGAATATGGTAAAAATTGGTATATAGACAAAACCTCTTTCATTATCAAGTTTGAACCCGCATTATTGTCAAAATGGGGAGAGCTAAGAAAAGAGGTTATAGAAGAAGATATTTCAAAATGGTTATACCAAGAAGAGAAACAAAAACCGACCCTGCCAATTGATCATTATAGTAAGATTTTCTAGATTATCAAGAACATGGGATTCACAAGTCAATGTTGCCTTAGAATTCATCAACGAATAATAGAACCCATCATTCTAGATCAAAGACACAAATATCAGGGTCTTGGGTATTAATCATTAGTTATTGTTACGTCTAACATTGAGTGTGCTCCTAGTAAGGTAGCTAAAGTTTTTCCCATAGTTGAAACCTCTAATGATGATACCATCGATGATTTTTTCATGTACATCATTGACCTATTTGAAATACATTCATTAACACCATAACATATATATCCTTTACATCTCCCTTGCATGTCAATGACCTTCCACTTATCTATCCCTAGCTTATCAATTGGGACCAAAAAGGACCATTGATTTTAGAAAAAAGTCAAAATGATGATGTTATTGTTGATTTTATGGGACTTAAATCTATGGTATACCACCTGGAGATCACTAAGTAGGATTTGACATATACCCTAATGCACAAACATACTTTTGAGGGAAAATCAAATCTTTTAGTTGCAAAAGATAAAATATAAAAATAATAAAAAGATCCCCTAGTGAAAACCACAATGTGCACTTTCAGATTGCGAAAAAGTAAAAATAAAGGACATATCCAAGGGTGAAATTTTCCCTAAGGTGACTATGGATGAATTATTTGATCTCCCAAGTGTCACTACAAATCAAGAGAGATCCTTCATCTTACTAGAGGCATTAGAGGAAATAAATGTTGGAACAAATGACGATCCCAAAATCAGATTCTTTGTTGCATCCTTGAAACTTGAAGAGAAATAATATTTTACATCATTCCTTGAGCTACAAAAGTCATTTTTCTTGGTCATACACAAACATGTGATTATTAGATACAAAATTGGTAGTTCATCATTTGATGGTCTAGCTAGAGGCAAAAATTATAAAATATAAACTACTTAACATGCATCCCAAAATTGCACTACTAGTCAAGGTGGAATTACAAAAGCTCCTAGATGTTGGCTTTATTAGGCAATATATTGTCTAGAGTGGGTATGAAACCTTGTACCTATTTGAAAACCCACTGGGGGCATCCATATACGTACAAATTTCAAATTTATAAACAAATATTTTCGAAAGGATGACTTTCCATTACCAAACATAGACATAAAAGTGGATTTGATAACAGGTCATGAGATGTTTTCCCTCATGGATAGTTTCTAAAGATATAATCAGATTTGTATAGAATAAAAAGATCAACACAAGACAACTTTTGCATGCCCTTAGGGTACCTATTTCTTTAACACAATTCCTTTTGGTATTAAGAACATAGGTGTAACCTATTAGAGAGCTATAACAATGATTTTTCATGACATATTCCACAAAATAATAGAAGGCTAGATGTAGATGATCTTCTAGCAAAATAAATAACAAGGAAAGGACATTTAGATTTTCTTGGAAAAATATTTGACAGACTATAGTAATATTAGGTGAGGCTAAACCACAAGAAATGCATATTTGGTTTTACTTCAAGAAAAATATTGGGATAAATTGTTTCTCATTTAGATCTTGAAGTCGACCCCACAAAATTGAAAGCCATATTAAGATGCATCCACCAAATATTCTCAAACAAATTCATAGTCTTCAAGGAAATCTAAATCTATTAGATAATTCATAGCACAATTATCTGATAAATTTCATCCATTATCTCATCTCTTACATAAATATGACACATTCAAATTGGATGAGAAATGCAAACAAACATTTCAACAACTTAAGAATTATCTAGCTTCGCCACCAATATTGATGCCTCTGGTTCTAGATAGACCATTGATGTTGTATATTTCAGCTATATCAACATCATTAGGAGCTCTCTTGGCACAACATGATGATGTTGTAAAAGAGATAGTGGTATATTACATAATCAAGTCATTAATAGGGTACAAGATTAATTACACTCCTATTGAGTGAGAAGGTTTAGCGATCATCTTTGTGTAATGAAAGGTTCGACACTACATGCTCAATCACCAAACTAAGTTCATCTCAAAATTTGATTTGTTGAAGTATCTATTATCCAAAGAAACACTCACTAGTCACATGGCTAAGTGGGTTATGATATTAATCAAGTTAGAGATAGAGTAGGTAGACAAAAAAGATAAAATGACATGTCATTGTAGATTAATTAGTTGAAGCACCTTTATATGATGATTATCCTCTCATATCAGAGTTTTTAGATGAAGTAGTTTTAGCCATATTGAAACTCATGGATTCCAATCAAAGTGGTTCAAAAATTACCAAAACCATGGGTGTTACACAATTTGAGTTTGGAATGCCTTCTAATTTATTCAACCCTCATGAGTATCAAACACCACAAGCTCAACCCCACACATTCTCATAGAAGACACCACACATGAGTATGATGAACTGATAGAATAGAAATTATTAGAGATGCAACAAGATCTAGTAGTATCAAGATAAATGGATGCTCTCATTTCCATGGACCCAAACACATATTTTATTAATTTCAGACAAAACGATGCTAAGCTACCTTTAGATTATAATATTGCCACACTTATGGGAAAATCCCTCACAAATTTCATGTCATCCCATATTTCATCTAATGCAAGTGTAACTATACCTCAATCTATTAATGTAGCTATGCATCAAGCTTCCATACCAAATATATCAAGTCAACCATCCATACCTTCTCGTGACATAGATTCCATACCATTTTCTAAACAATTCATTAATCTACTTTATCAAACTCTCATCATATCTAAACACAAAACCACATTCATCCCAAATTCCCAAATTTCTTCATCTATACCTTATAACACCACCATTCCTCTTGATTCACAATCCATCACATCAATTATACCAATATTCCCTTTTCTTCACAATCTATCACATCAAATTATATAAATAACCCATTTTCTTCACAAAATATCGCACGTCAAGTTCCAACAAACATCCCATACACTTCACAAACATCAAATTTAGCCATGAGCACATACAACCCCAATAATTCACACAAACTTTCCATTTCGAGTCATTCAAAAAAAAATCATTCAATATTTCAAAACAAGCATCTGCATCTAGCATACCCAAGAATTCAAAAATCCCAAATCATTCACAATCTTTCACATCTTATGTACCTATGAATAAAATTCATCACAATTTCAATCTCAATTTGTTTCATTCACCATCCCCACAAATAAACATGTGCCTCAAACCCATAACTACTCATACAACATTCCACAATAATAAACTATTCCTCAAAATCAAAATCCCCCATACAACATTCCACAACATCAAACTATTCCTCAAAATCAAAATCTCTCATTCAATTCTTACATTCCACAAAAATAAATTATTCCACAAATCAAAATTGCCCATTCAATTATTATAACACCCCACAACAAAAATCTATTCCTCAAAACCAAAATACCTCATTCAATTCATACAACATCCCCAACAATAAAATATTCCCAAAATCAAAATCTATCATATAATTCATATAATATGCCACAATAGTAAAACATCCCCCAAAAGCAAAATCATTAATTTAATTCTTCATCTATTTCACAACATCAAACATACATTCCTTCTAATCAACCACTCATCAACACAAAAAAATTGGCATCATAGATACAAATCTTGCATCAAAGGATAACTAACATGCAATAAGGACAAGCGAAGAAAAGCTACACTCTTGAAGATATATGTCCTTATTTGTTTGATAGAGCATTACCTATGGTTCCTTTCCCTCACAACTTTTAAATTTCAATGCTTGAAAAGTAGAAGGGAATAGAAGATCCAAGAGAACATATACATGAATTCTACATAACATTCCTAGAAGTTTCCTGTAATGACACATATTTGATGCAACTCTTTCCCCAAAATAGAAAATCATTCGCTCAATTCTTACAGTGATGGAGAAACATGGCAAGTAAATTCCCATGGCCTATACCATAAAAACAACTTGTGATCATTTTTGTTGAAAACCTTAATCAAGATATTGGCTTCCACGGGTGCAAGTGCAATCACTAACTTTTTTTATGATATTATAGAGAAAGGGATAACCATTGAAAGGCTCTCATCACAAAAGTACTTGTTAAAATCTACAAAGAAAATAAATATCATGCATCAAACTCTAATGAGAAACCTCACCTATGGGATATAAATAATAACATTACCAATGACAATGTATTGGACACTAAATTTGTGCAAACTATACTATCACCACCTAAACTCAATAAAAAAACCAAAATGTGAATCCCCCAAAGGGACCACCAAGACCAAATTCCAACACTAGATGAAAGTGCACTTCCTTAGGGGATCCAATTAAGTATTTATTGAAGAATTCAATCCAAACTAACCTCATTATTGGCTCATTATTTGCTGACACCCACCATTCTTCCTTTTTTTCTCATTTTATCCTTTTCTAGAGTTGATTTTTATTTCTATAATTTCCATCATGAAACCTCTATTTGGACTATTGGCTCTAACCCTTATTTTTAAATAATTTTAACTTCTTACTTGCTCCAAACCTCTTCTTAAAATTTTCTATAGATGTCACCATGGATTTGATTTTATATTCTTTCTTTATGGATTTCTTTAACACTTGGTCCATTGTTGAAGGTCCATAAAAATACAACTATCCACATATATTTAGATTTAATCCAAATTTGAATTTTCTTATATGAAAATAATCATCCTTTAGATACTAGGGAACATATTTTTGTATTTGGGTAAACTTCTCCCAATATTCCATCACGAGGAAGTCTCCTTACCTTAGATTTTATATCAACTTTTGGTCAACATAGAGTTGGGGTAACCACCTTTGTCTAATCACAAACTAGTCTCATGTAACAATGGTGGAATCCAAGTTCATATCAACCCTTTTATTCATCAACCTAGTTGAAGCTTCTCTAGAAAGTTGATACGCTTCCCAAATTGCTTTAGTGACTTTAGAGTAGATATGAATCTCAAAGTACTTATCCATATTGCACCATCGTGGCTTAGCTTTATTAACCAAAATTATCCCATCAAATTTTGGTGGATTAATTTTATTCATGTCTCTTGATAATTTAATGAAAAATGAGACCTAACGTCTTCTCTTCTTTCCACTTCATTGATGGTTTGGCCAAGTATATTTGCTTCAAAGTTTATGTTTACACTAGCATTATGATTATTCGCATCCTCTTTAGCTTCCTCCCTTTAAATCTCAATGAATTCTTTCTCAAGAGCTAGAATCATTTACTATCATTTAGGGCTTTGATAATCTGACCAAGCTTGGCTCTAAAATCTCTTGTAGGTGCTCTATATTTATTCACACTTTCCCTATCATTGGTCCTTATTTGTACCATTTTGATCGTAGTGTAATATTCCATGGTGTTATTTCATTCCTCGAGTTGTTAGATAAATTTATCATCTTAAGAAAAAATATGGAAAATTTTACTACATATTATGTCTAATTATTTCAAGTCTAAAACTTTGGAATTTTCACATCTTTATGTATAATTTAGAAGATCTCTTTGTATCCAAGTATCTTTGAGTTAAAGTAGCTTTTCACTAATAAATTATAATTTGATAAGGGGACCTTTTTTAGTTCTTCTTCTCCATCATATTTCAATACTACAAATTTAGAGGGGGGTGTATACATAGGTACTTTGTTATCACCTTTTCACTCAAATCTAGCTATAGGTACTTTGTCTTTAATATTTGGAAAGATAGAAATGCTTGCATTTTTTCACATACTCAAATGGATATTCATGTATCTTTATATGCTAAAGCTATCATTTTCTCTAATGTGCTTCTACAAGTCTAGGTGCAAGCTAATAAAGTTTCACTTGAGGTTGCTCACCTTCAGGTTCTCCTAGATCACTAGGGCAATGCCCCTTGTACTGTTGCTCGGGTCCCTGCTTCGCCCAACTCTTCATGTGGCCAATCGCCCTCCAGGGGTCGATAGCGGAGTGGGTCTGTGTGTCCCTACTCCTAGCCTCCGCTTCGGTGGGATTCTCGCACTCCTTAGTGAAACCGTTCTCCTCTGCCACAAGTTAGCCAAGGGTGGCCTTTTGGTGGTGCGTTGGGGAGTGGTAGTGGTGGTTCCAGGTGGCCCTCAGATGACCCTCCTGCTTCTGGCTCTGGTTGGCCAGCTACTAGTAAAAAATTTCCACGTTTGGCGCTTGCAATCTCGCCCTAGCATGAGGGAGAAGATAAAGAGAAAAAATATGTTGATGATGGTTGGGGTCCTCCTCTTGACGTCACTCCAGACCCCGCTGATGTATGGGGGGGAAATTTGGATGACAGAGACCCTCCTGGCTTTGCTGGAACTGCTTTGGCCACTTAATGGCCTTTTTATTTACTTTGTAATTTTGGACTTCTGGACTTCACCCATGTGATCTGTTGGTTTTTTTGGGTGCTTCCCATTTGACTCTTGGGGTGTACCTTTTTACCACCCATCCCTTTTTTTGAATATGTATCTTTATATTTAAATCAATATAGATAGCTGCCTATTCATCAAAAAAAAAATCTAGCATGTTGCATCCACACCCAAAAGGTATGTCATGAACTACCAAAGGTTTCTTGATCTTGGATTTGATTTAAGCTTTAAGCACTACTTGCTTGTCTTTGAGTATTTTTATCTATTTTATGGGTATTGCCGAAGTTCCAATGTCAAATATACATGCTTCTTCCTATGGAAAACATTTGGGTGTTTTAGCTTTCCCCTTAATGATGTTCTTGTTCTTGGATTTGTTCTTCATTTTCTTGGCATATTTTTGAGATATGTTTCTTGACATAATTGGGTCAAGAGAATAATAGTTTATTAGTTAATTTTCTTTCCTTATGAAATTTTGTAGTGAGCTCATAGGTCCTAGTGCTAAACTCGAAGCTTTGATGCCACATATAACAAACTACTATTCGTTAGTTAATAAATCTATCAAATTTGTATTTTTTAAAAGATTATAAGAATAATGACATGCTCAAAACTAGATAATTAATAATAGCGAGCTATAAAATTTAATAAGTATAAATCATTGTGAAATCATTAAGAAATACTTTCATTTCAATAAACTCACCTCATGTTTATATTCATACATAAACCATTTTTTCATGTACGTAAGTATTTCTATCAAACAAGTATACACTTTTAATCATATAGTTTTTTACATCATTTCAAGGCTACATGGTAATACAAAGAGTCTTTGTATAATCAAGTATTCAGTGATATTTAGTTGTAAAAGGGAGATAAAAATCAGAGTGATTTTCCTCCAACCACATATCATTGGTCCCCCACACACCTTCCAACTAGAAGTAGCCCTACCCTTTACGAGGGTAGCAAATAAAGGAGTTTATAAACTATATCATACCATTTGAGAACTAATGTGGTGTATTGACTTTGTCACATACAATATGTTATTCAACCCTAGATACTCTCTAGCTAAGTATGATAACTTAGACTAAAATGCAACCTACAAGACATAGTGAACTGACAATGTTGTAGCAATTTGCATTACTTTGGCCAAAGTTTTGTAATATAAATTAATGATCTTGTATGGATATGTACATTATTGTTCACACACCTCTTTCTCAAAATTTTCATTAGAAGACCATATTATATTTACAATGATACATTATTATGACACATAAAATATGATAGAGAAAAGTAAATTACACTAACTGGGGAATATTCAAATCATGACAAGTGATTGAATAATTTTCATACACCAAGATATGCAGTCTCAAGGATTTTCTTTTTTAATTTACTGAATAGAATGACATTGCTCGATTTTAATATTAAGAGATGGTATTATTGGACACTCATACCTATATACATATTTATATTTATATTTACACACATACATGTATATATACATACATATACCTTTATATATTGATATACACATATACATAAATCCTTGATTTAAATTTTGACCAAAAACTCTAATATCATCCAAACCCGAAAGTTGATCTAAATATAACTTCACCCATGAATCAAAACATGCACTTAATTACACATTTTCATTTATAACACAACTTCACTAATAAATTGATATAATAACCTGTAACATGCCAACCCTTCAATGAAGTAAAAATTCCTAAGTTTTCACTTTGCGAGTAAATAAACTATGTAACAATCCATTGCAATAAAAAAAATTATTTTCTTTATTGAGAATATACGAAAAAAAGATACCATAACATAATACAATAAGGATTCATTTCATTACAATAATTTACAAGTTACAATCATACAAGAATGCATAAATTTACAAACATAGCTCAATGAGCTTTGGAACAAATAGCTCATAGACGGTCCAGAATCCTTCCTTTTAAATCTTGGTTCTTCTATCATTTATTGTGGAGGAGAAGAATCACTCAAGCGCTTTTCCACCAACCACGGACTCATATGTGGTCCCCTGCACATCTATCATTCAATAGATGGCTCTTCCCTTTGATGAAGAGATTGTAGAGAAATCGAATAATGACAACCAACTGAGCATAGTGTTGTTTCCTACATAACTAGAACTTTTAATCCCACAATATGGAACTAGCACGTAATACTAGACCACTTTGAATTGATAGTGGAGCCAAAGGAAGTCACACTACTTTGGCCAAAGTGTTCTCAAATGATAATCCAAATGAAGGTCATATATCACATACACTACTCAAGGTCGATTTGACTTAAGGCCATCATAAACTACACATAGGTATGTCCTTCAATGGATAATCTATCACCCTAGAGATAACCTATCACCATTTCTACAAACTTGGAATAAATCTACTTTAACAAAGTAAATACACAAGCTCCCTCCTATACTGGAAAAATAATCCTATGAGTAAACACAATCAATGTTAGTTAAATCAATAACCTAGCTAAGAGTAAATCATTATCCACTCATGTTTAATCATATCTAGTATGTAATACCTATGATAAAAACCAATCTCTTATTATTGAGTACAAACAAGCACATCATAAAAACATTATAATAGCTTCTATTTCCTTTTCAAATCCATTCTAGTTTCCCTAAATGTAAGTACTCATAAAATACAATTCAAATCATTCATGTAGAACAACCTTTCATAAATAAAATAACAAAGAAGAAATATACACATACATGTTATCGCTTACCCAATCTATTGGCAATAATGTAGCTTCCCTAAACAACAACTAGATTGAATATAGCTTCTTAATAGACATCACAATAACCCTCTAATTCTCAAGTTGATAGAATACTTCTCTCAAATACTACTCTTTCTCAATATAACAAAAATATCCCTCTCTCTCTCAATTAAAACTGAGTAAACTGATGAAAAATGCAGAGTAAAATGCTTGCAGAAAAATGTATACCAAACAAGTGATTAAAAACCACTATTTATACAATGATTTGGTAATTACTCAGCCTACAGTTTAGGCATGAGTTCCGACAACAACAATCATACATAGCAACACATATATCACAACTAAAATGTGGTGAACATGTAAGCTCATACTCAGCTAAAATAGCTACATATCAACCTTGTTGATCGATAGCAATTAGAGACTAATTCAAATCAACACATGATTGAATTCAGTTTGCATTTCATAATGGACATCTATAGGTATAAGGATTCAAAGGTGGCACCAAAGTATCAATATTTACTCTTAGAGTTGGCATGGTTTCCTTCTTATCGGAAATAATATAAAAAATGTGACACCAAGCTTGCATCAACCAAGTCTCAACATGAGTCGATTTAGATAATAAATCAGTTTGAAAAATTTGTTGACTTGTTCACACACCTCTACAGATGTTGGTTTAAGCATAATGACATGGCATTTAAAGTTTTCTAATTCAAATAAGATACCCATCAAATGCATCGACTTAGTCTTCACCAAGTATCAACTTAATGTAGTGAGCTAGATTGTAGTATACATGCTCCACTATGCGTGGCAGCAAGAGTAAAACTCGGCCTAACAAAATATAGTCATAGGTAACATATAATCGGCCTCTATCATTGTTAATGATAGTCGATTTCAAGTAATAGATAATATATTAAATACATATTAATATATATATAATATCACATATACATATATATAAATATCAACATATATTTATATATATATATATATATATATCATAAGCCATCAATGTAAGTATACATTAAATATTCAAATAAGTATAATCATGATAGTATTCACATACTAATCACAATATATTGATTGTATACGTATATATATGTATTTAAGTATATGCCTCTATGTACATGTATATGTATGTATACATATATTGATACATCCATATGGGCATGTTCATTTGCCATTGTACACACGTATTGATACATATATCCATATGGATATATGTACACATTTGATTCACATATAACCATTCACATTTACCATTGTATTGATACAAATTTACATGTGGTACATCTATACATATGCATATACATGTCATTAGATCCCAGTGACATGCATGTGCATATATATACACATACTCCATGTACATCCTTCTTATAAATATAATCGTAATAATACAAGAAACAACTACAAAGCTCAAATAGATAAACATCACCCAATAATGCACTCTATAGTAAACAGGGCTCTAATAATGTAAACACATCAACTAAGGATGACTTACCAACAACCCACAAACTGAATCAACTCAATTATTCTACTATGGTGTGTGTATGCTCAAATAGTTTATGTTACCCATTACCCAACCAAGTTCTTCTCCTGATTGATACTTCCCCTCCGCCTGGAGGAATTGAACATATAGTTGTAACCACTAACACATGCACATGACAGTTAAATGTTCACAAAATATGCAGTATACGTAATACATCTTCAAAGTTAGAATATTAATTCAATAACCATTCATACACATATATGTAGTGCTTTTCCAAAAGATCAAATGAGATAACATTCACATATAACGCATTGATAACAAAGTACAAGCACAAATTATTCATCCCCAGAATTCACATTACATTCATATTTACCCTACATAGTAATAGTAAATAGTAATTACACAATTAGGGTGTAACATACTTCCCCCCTTGTGAATCATCGTCCCTGATGATTTTATGTAGCAACATAAAACACAAACAACAAATCACATATTGTTTTTAAGCATTCTCAAAAGCATCAAGAACATGAGAAAACTTTTGTTGAATCTCAACATAGTCCTCCCAAGTGGTTGAGTCTTCTACATACTAGTCCCACTAGAATTTGCATTGCAAGAATTCTCTATTACACAAGCAAATCTTACGTGTTTTGAGCACCTTGATGGACTCGATAGTTACCACTCTGGGGTCCCATACATGTAAAGTAGTCCAATCAATCACATGATTATCACCTAGTATATACATTTTGAGGTAGGACACATGGAATACATTATGTATTCTTGCAAGAGCTAGTGGCAATGCAATTTGATAAGCTATTGGATTCACCTCCTCAATAATCTCAAAAGGTCCTACATAACACATGGCTAACTTAGAAGACTTTCCAAATTTAATGGAGCTCTTGTGAGGTTTCACTCTCAACAACACTTTGTCACCTATGGAAAATTTTTGGGGCACTCTATTGGCATCAGCATAGCATTTATGTTGGTTGTTAGCTTCAGCCAACCTTTTCTTAACAATTTTAACTTGCTCCTCCATTTTCACTAACATTCCTGGTCCAAGACTCACTATGTCTTCTAGTCTATCCCAACTTATAGGAGTTTGACACTTTTGACCATACAATTCCTCAAAAGAAGCCATCTTTATCACAGAATGATAAGATTTGTTGTAGGAAATTCTACTAAGGGTAAGTAGTCTTCCCACATGTATTGTTGATCCATACAATACATCCTAAGTAGGTCTTCCAATACCTAATTCACCCTTTCATTTTTCCCATTTGTTTTTGGATGATATGTTGAGCTAATGTTCAATTGAGTCCCTAGTGTAGAAAATAAAGTTTTTCAAAACCTAGAAGTGACTCGTGCATCCCTATCTGAGATAATCTTCTTAAGAATCCCATGCAACCTAAACACTTCTTGCACAAATTTCCTTGGTACAACAAGTGCTCCATCAGTTAGATTCTTGAGTATAAAATGTGCTACTTTGGTAAGCTTATCTACAACCACAAGAATGGCATTGTGCTTATTTCTTGACATAGGCAATCCTTGCACAAAGTCCATACTTATGACTTGTCACTTCCTCTCTAGTATATCATGTGGGTATGACAAGCCCGCAAGATGATGATGCTCTACTTTCACCCTTTTACACTCAAGCCACCTAGCCACAAATCTAGCAACATCTCCTTTCATCCCTTTCTAGAAGTATAATGGCTTTACATCTCCCATCATTTTCGTCACTCCAAGGTATCTGGAGTACAATGCTTTGTGTACTTCCTTCCATACAAGATTTCTTAAGCCTTCTACATCGGGTACATACATTCTACCCTTATATCTAAGCAATCCATTAGGTTAAAAAATAACTTCATACCTAGAATCTTGTGGATTGCTAGGGAGTGATTTCTTGATTTGCAAGTAGTACTCATCCTCTTTACATTTCTGCAACACTTGCCCTTTAAATTTGGTTTGTATTGTTACTATCGAAGCAATATGACGTCTTCAACTCAAGGCGTCAGCAACCTAATTTCCCTTCCCTTTTATATAATTGAAATTGAAGTCATAATCAGCTATCAACTCTAACCATCTTCTTTGTCTAGCATTCATATTAGGTTGAGTGAAAAGGTAATTTAACCCATTATGATCAGTTTTCATCTCAAAGGGTTTTCCTAACAAGTAATGCCTCCATATTTGTAATGTGTGAACCACAACCGCTAATTCTAACTCATGCAGTGGATAATTCATCTCATAAGGTTTCAACTTCTTGGATTCTTTAGCAATTACTTGCCCATGTTGCATTAACACACCTCCTAATCCCTCTCTGGATGCATCTGTGATAACATAAAGTTACCCTCAAGATCTGGTACTTTCAAGATCGGTGTGGTGGTTAACTTCTCTTTGAGTAGGTCAAAAGCTTCTTGGCACTTCTTAGTCCATTCAAATTTCTTCCCTTTCGTTTGTAAATAAGTAATTGGAAAAGAAATCTTAGAGAAGTTTGCAACAAAATTTTTATAATACCCTACTAGACCCATGAAACTTCTTACCTCCAACACATTCTTAGGTACATGCCATGATGAGCCCAAAATATGCTCATGATTTGAGTATTATGTTGTATTTTTAATACCCTTACTCTTATTGTTAATGGTTGTTTTAACTCTTTAAAGACCTTTTTATCTGGTGGTATCCTGTAGCAATACATTCCTATATTCCTGCACCCTAACATTTCTATATGTCTATATTAATTACCCTGTTTGACTTCCCAAATGACTATTTAATGCATGTAGTTTTTGTATAGTGAAATAGATTTAATATGTGATTAATTAATGAATATCGTGTAGTTGCCATGCGTTCTTTCTTTTGCTTCTGTTGCCTTGTGTTTTGCAGGTTGTTGAAGGAAGCATGAACAATTCAAGGGCAGCTGATCTCGGCCTTGTAGTAAAGTCCATTTCTTGCACGACTTTGAGGAAGTTGTTCTGGCGAAGACTCTCTGACTGAGTTGTTGGGAAGAAATCTAAATATTAATTAATCTGGGAAGAGTGGAATTCTAAATTCTCTCTGAATCATGTTGAATGGATATGCTCATTTATGAAGTCTGTTCCTTAGTTTTAGGATACATTTATATCCATGTGTTTCTCTGTTAGGGTTAGGTAGTTAGTTGCTTTCCTGATTTAAATAAGTGTTCTTCCTACGCGGGTGAACAACATAGAAATTATATTATGTAAGAGTTAGTATCATAATAAGAATTAAAGTTTTGTTAGTTTTCTGAGAGCAGAACAATCAATGTAGATGACTTCAAGTTATGAATAAAAGTTGATGAAGTTCTGAGTTTCATCTTTGTGTAAATTAGTTGATGCTTGCTAAGGGGGCCCACTTAGTAAGTATTTGTAGTTGAGTAGTTGATTATCTTCTGTTGATTATAGGTTAGATTTCATTTTTTTAAAGTTTTAGCACAAACTCAGTTTTATATTGTTCTTGCAGCATCGGGAATTCATCCTTGTGTTTGTTCCTGTAGCATAAGGCTAGTTCATAGTTTGTTTCTTAGTAATAGTGGTTTTGATTTTTGCTTTGGTTAAGTTATGTTTGAGTTAAGAATACTTTACATTACTTTCCTGTAGCATAGGTAGAATTTCTTCCAAGTATTTATTTCTGGTAAGTTGTGACTGAAACTGGTTCTTAGTGTACATACAGTGCTGCTCCATTTCAAGTATATGTTCCCTAGTTTGACAAGTAAATGAACGACCATAAGAAGATATTAGTCACCTAATGGAATGTTCAATTCCTAGGTTAGGATTTTTCATGATTTTTATATCCTTTTGTGGATGCGACCATTTTTGGCGTCGTTGTCGGGGATGGTGTCAAGCTAAGAACCTGTTATAGTCATTATTAGCAGTAGTTTAGTTTGTTATTCAAGCATTTTCAAATTCTTTCAAATTACCATCTATTTTGTTGCATGCATAGAAGAAGAGACACTTTGGGAAGATTTCTCCCTAACCTTCCATTCATTGATAACAATCCTGAACTAGCTTATAATTTATTTGAGGAAGGAGGAGATCAAGATATTAATCCATTTGCTGAAAACCTATTTTTTGAACTACCATTTGATCTAGCTGATGAAGAACCTGAAGAAAATCCATTTGCTCTGATACTCCATCAAGTAACTATAGCACATAATCCACCTAATCGACCTCCTGCTTTTGAATTCCCCATCGTTTCCCAGCAAAATAATGATAACCTTAAAAATATTCTTTCCTCATTACTTCCCAAGTTCTATGGACTAGTTACAGAGGACCCATAAACCTTCTTGTTTGAGTTTGACATCCTTTGTCGCAACTATGATTACACTTCATATGCTCATAGGCTGAATTTGTTTCCTGCTACCTTGAAAGAGGGAGCTCTTAGATGGTTCATGAGTTTGGGAAGAGGTGTTGTTGATAGTTGGGCAGCCATGCAAATAAAATTTCTTGAGAAATACAAGGAATATTGTAAGAGTGGCAGTAAGGGTGAAGATATATTCATAATTGAACAAAAGGAGGATGAAAACTTGGAAGACTATATCTTAAGATTCTTGTTTTCACTGAAAAATAATTCAGACCATACTCTCAATGAAGAATCTCATAAACTACTCTTTCTAAGAGGAATCAGTGATACCTGCATAGATGCCCTGGACTTGGTGGGAGGAGGTGATATAACCCAAGTGTTTTGGGATGATATAAATAAAATATGTATCAACTACTCTCGAGCAAACATTAAGAAGGGTAGAGGTCATCAAGCCACAGTGGGAAAGTCTTCTACTAGTGAAGTTTCATGGATGGAGATCACAAATTTTTTGTCTGATTTTAAGCAGGGTATCATAAATAACATGGCTACATAGTTGGATACCATGCAAGCTCGCAAGAAACATGAGGAAGCTGAAGCAATCCTGGCCGAGTTTTGTCCACATTGTAGACAGAAGAAACATGACTGTAGATGCAAGATGGTGGCTAACCTAGAGGCTAAGCAATTACCTACTAATTTTAAGATGGTGGAAGGAGATGATGACCAAGTATTCTTCGTTGCACAAAGGTGAACATGGGCTCAAAGACAAGGTATGCCTCAAGACCCTTTGACTTTTGGTAATCCTTACTCTGTTTACAATAACCAATGGCAATTTCCTCAAGGAGGTTGGCAGTAGCCACAAGGACAATGGACTCCACCTCAAGGTAATTGGCGGTTGAATCCTCAATGGAGAGGTCCTCAACAATGGCAGAACTAATCCCCTGGAGCTTTGCAGCCTTAGCAGTCACAACCTCTACCCTTATGCCACCTCTTGCAACACCTGCAGCGAATACTGACCCTCCAAAACAAACCCCTATGCCTGCTCAACCATTGCCAAATCCTAATAATAAGCAGCAGCAGTAGCCTATGTATTGTGCAGAAGCCAATCAGTATCCAACTTATGCCTTGAATATTCATGATATCCATCTTGGGTCTGGAACCACTCTCCTTGTTCCATAGTTGCCTATAATTACAGAGATTCCAGACTCTGCCTCTGAACAACCTATTGATCCTGTAGAAAATATACCTGTATCAGATACTGCCTCTAAGGAGCATGTCTTGCAGCATTAGGCTAAACCACCTTTTCCTCAGAGATTGTAACTCACTACATCCAAGTCTATGGAAAAGCCTACATTTGATATTTTGGATTAGCTAAAGAATGTACACATTCAAATTCCTCTCTTAAAATCCATTAAAGATATCCCAATATATGGAAAATCCATTGAGGCCTATTTGAAGAAGCCAGGAAGAAAGAGAAAGGATCCTCAAACTATCCATGTTCTAGGACAGTTAGTAGATATTATGTCAAGGAAGATAGTTATTCCAAAATATACTGACCCTGGGAGTCATGTGGTACAAATCACTATTAATGGCCAGATAGTAAAGAATGTGTTGATTGACCTTGGTGCAGCCATCAATGTAATGACTAAGCATACTATGGAATCTTTGAATATCCTAGCCATTTGGTCTACACCTACTATCCTACAGCTTGCTGATAGTTCCACAGTAACACCTGATGGAGTGGTAGAAGATGTCATTGTCATCCTAGAGTCTTGGGAGTACCCAACAAACTTTACCATATTGTCCACTAAGACAACCTTGGGAGGATATCCTATCATCCTAGGTAGACCCTAGTTAGCCACAGCTGATGCCCTTATAGGATGTCGTTCAGGAGACATGACAATTTCTGATGGTCAGTCAAGAAAGAAGTTGGCTATATACCACCTGTCTAGCCTCAACCAGACTTATCTCAACTAATTTGGCTAGATTTAGGAGAGGAAATTGAAGAATTCAATTCCTTGGCCCAGCTAATGATGTTGCAACCTAATCCATTTTCTCAGCTTTAGAGTGAGGATGGCTTGCTTTTACAAATTTTGCAGTCCAACCCTGATTTGAGTAGTTCATTTATTTCTGATAGCTGTCCTCAGCAGTGTTTCCTACAACAACTTCAAACAACTACACTTGCCACTCCAGAGGTAATTGATGATAGATTTTCAGATGAACATCTATTTTTCATTGTTGCTTGAACCCCATGGTATGCAGATATTGCAAATTACTTAGTAGCCAACAAGATTCCAGCCCACTTCTCACCAAAGGAAAGACAACTGTTGGTAGAGAAAAGTTTTAACTTTTCATGGATTACAGACTGTTTATTCTACACAGGACTTGACCAAGTCATGAGAAGATGTGTTAGGGAAGATGAAACCTATGACATATTGCATGTCTGTCATGATGAGCCATGTGGTGGGCACTTTGTAGCTAAGAGAACATCTATGAAGGTGCTTGCTATTAGATACTATTGGCCCACACTACACAAAGATGTTGTAGCCTACACTAGGAAATGTGACAGATGTCAACACATGGGAAGACCAACAAGGTCTGATGAAATGCCCCTGTATCCTCAAGTGGTAGTCAGTCCTTTTGATAAGTGGGGCATGGATTTTTTTGGGCCTATTGATCCTCCATCCAATGGGAAATTATTTATTTTAGTTTGTACTGATTATGTAACCAAATGGGTGGAAGTGAAAGTAATGACACATGCCCGTGACAATAAGGTTGTTGAATTCCTGTATGGGCAGATCTTTACTTGGTTTGGAGTCCTAAGGGAACTTGTCACTGATCAAGGAGCTCAGTTTACATCTAATTTAATCATTGCACTAATGAATGATTACAAGATCAGGCACATAAAGTCTAGCCCCTATCACCCTCAGGCTAATGGTCAGGTAGAAGTTACTACTAGAGAAATTGAGGCGATCCTTACCAAGATAGTCTAATTACACAAGAAGGATTAGAGCAGTCAACTTCCTGAATCTGTCTAGGCCTATAGGACAACATGGAAAACAGCTACAGGGTTTACTCCTTTTGAATTACTCTATGGAAAAATTGTTATGTTGCCAATAGAGTTTGAGCATAAGACCTTAAGGACTGCTCTAGAGCTTAACATTGATATTTCAAAAGCCCAAAAGGAACGTCTCTTGTAGTTGAATGCATTGGATGAGATAAGGAAAGATGCCCTGTAGCATACTGAAGCTATCCAGCAGCAAAGAAAAAAATGGTATGACTGCCATATCAGAACTAAGTAATTCTCTTCTGATGATTGGGCGCTACTCTATGACTCTAGGTACAAAGAAGATCAAGGTAAACTCACCACACGATGGCTTGGTCCTTATGAAATTGAGAATGTATTTGATAATGGTTTAGTTTAGTTGGTTACAATAGATCCTGTTTGATTCAAGCTATTGGTTAATGGCCACCGTCTTCAGTTGTATCATAAGCCAACATCCAAAGATGAATTTGTGAAGCAGTTTCTTTCGGAAGCAGCCACTGATCCTCCTGCAGCAAAAGGCTTCAGCCTTTCTCCTGTAGCATCTCTTTAAATTCCATGTTGCATGTTCATAATAAAGGTTTCCTTTTTAAGGAAGCCACTCTTTTTCGATTTTCATCCATCACCACCATTCATTTCTCTTTTTTTACATCACCCATCCATGTCATCCATTCTCCTGTATTTCCCACATTTATGATTTCACTTCAGTCGTCATTTCATGCTGAAGCTATCATCTTTCCCAGCACGTACGGACATTTATTGAAAGGTATGTGATATCTTTTGTTGTCGCATCATTTATTTATTTCATTCTATTCATTCACTACTATGTCTATATTAGTCATTATTGCCAGATCTTCACCTATCCTTCCGTACATGTGTGGACACGTCATATTTTAAGTAGGGGGTGGGATGATCCATTTCAAACTTTTTCTTATGTCGTTGTCACAACTGTTTGGACATTTTTATTTTCTTGTACTTTCCAAATATGACTACATGTTTTCATCCTAAATAATAATTAAATTGTTTGATTTGAGTAGTTGTAACAATCATTGCATGCAATTATCTTTTGAGTTCATTCTTGGAAAAGAAGATAAAAGTGACGGTAGGACAGAAAGAAGCAGAGCAGAAAAAGTAAAAAGTTTTTTTGATTTTCAGAAAAGAGTTTGAGTTTCAGCTGAGACAATTTGTGAATATGGGTGGCCAACTGGTAAGGCATGAGCCTGTAGCTCATGATCTATTGACACAAAATCCTCAAACAGTTCAAGTATTCAGCCTTTGTGGTTGGTTAAATTATTTTTTGAGGTTACATTCTTTTAATGAGGAAGCTGCAGGCAAATTTTTGAGAACTCTTTCTGAAGGAGAGGCTACAGTATGGGGTTTGATGGTAGTTGTAACGGAAGAATAAATTGCAGAAGTAACTGGGCTTCCAGCCGTTGGAGAGAATTTTTCTTCAGATGTTGTCTCTTCTAGGGCAGAATTTATAGTACCAACTGATGGACCCTTGGAGGTTTCTAAGCAAGGATGCAAACGAGTGTCATTGCCTCCTCCATACCCAGAATATGTTGCTTTTATAATCAGGTACTTAACGTGTGAGGGGCGTTTTTCTTATCTACATTCCTACCATTTTAAATTGTTGAGTCATATGAGGCGTGGGTTAGCTGTTAATGTTCCAAACTTTTTGTTAAATCTTTTGAAACAATGTGCCCATGAAACCCAGAGGGGTAGGGATAACTTTGTTGCCCATCATGCCCTTATTAAACTCTTGATTGAGTGTTTTCTGAGGGATGTGTCACCTCTTTCCTGGCAAGAATTTGTTGACCAAAAGAGTCTGTAACTTCCAGAACCCCTAGAGCACTCCCTGCATGACCCAAGAAAAAGAAAAAAAGAATAGCATCTATAAGTAGGGAAGCAAAGTAAGAATCATCTGCTCCTGCAACACTTAGTCCTGTAGCCTCCACACTAGAGTCCTCTGCCCGAGTATGAACCAGGTCTGCTAGTAGAAGAGAAAAAGGAAAAATGAAGGTAGGAGAGTCATTTGGGGTAGAACAAACCCCAGAATTTGACCCTCATCCTTAGAAGAGGCAATGTTCTACTCCTGCAGCATCCTCCCCTGTGGTAGTTTCTCCTACAACAATGCTTGTTGCCACCACAAGTTCACCATCATCTTCTTCCGTTAAGTTTGATTCCTCTAGGCAACTCAGAAAGAGGAAAGCTATGAGAGCACCTCCTGCAGTTGCAACATTGCCAAAAAGAGTTTTAGCAAGGAAACAACGTAAAGTCACCCCTACCTCAGCTCAACCTGAAATTATAATAATTTATGAGGAATTTGAAGAATCTGAACATGATGTTTCTCAGGATGTATCTGAATGTTGCACAAAGTCTATTTGTTATTCCTGAGGAAGAACAAATTGAGACAATGGAAGTTGAGCAAGCACAACATGATGAAAGGGGGATGCCAATCTCGATGACTTGGCTAATGTAGCTATGCAAATTTTAGAGGAAGCACAATCTCTTCTAGCACAGCAACAAAAATTTATCCTGTAGCAAGAAGAAGAATAGCCTATACAATTTGAGGTATCTAATGAAACCTCATTACCTTCTGCAACTTGTCAAGAAATAATTGTTTATAAAAAGACATTTTTTATTGAATTTTTGGAATACCTTAGAACTACATGGAGGTCGGTCACATTTTCAACCTTATTTTTTGCCACTTATCCAAAACTGAAGTACATCAAAGCCTTTGGGAGGTAGAGAAGAAGCAATTGAAAAGAAAAATTGAAAGGTAGGAACAGTAAATTCAAGAACTAAAGGAGAAAATGAATGAAATGATGAAGGTAACTGGTCAAATCATGGAATGTAGACCACCACCCAGGGTTTATGCCCTGTGCCTTAGGGAACAATTCCTTTGGTTTCAGTTAATGAGAATTTCAAGGAACTTAGATCCTGTTATTCATATAGCCAAAGAATTTTATGATGCATACCAAGTAGCCCCTAGTTGGCTGAAGAATTCTTTGTGTGAATTTTATTTGCATGGTTTGATAATTCCCTCTGAAATAGAGTGGAATCCACTTCTTTATATTGGTGATATTCATTTAAGGGCACTCATGTCTTGGGCAGCAAATGAAACTAATTATGGCAGACAATTGGAGGCCTATGAAGAAGTTGAAAGGGATGAGCGCATCCCATTGCAACCTAAGAGCTCAGATCCCTACACAATGTTGAAAACTTGGCTTACCATTGCATATGGATTCAATGATCAAATAGTCAGAATAAAAATATTTGATCTCAGGAAACAGGTATATGATGAATTCAAAGGCCAGCCATATCTGTTTTGGAAGCTATCGTCTTCCAGAATTGAGAAAAGATGGGAAAAATTAACTGTTGGTTTAAGAAGGTCTGAGCCTCATAGCCCCCTGAATTTCAAGGCAACCCTCAGAAGAACAGAAAGGTACATGGAGCTCGGTCTTCATAAGAGGTTTGAGTTATGGTTGCCTTTGACATTTCGACCTCCTGTGTTGATGTGGCCACTTTACCCCTATTGAGCTACAAATATTAATGAGGATACAGAAGCCCGTAGATATGAAAGATGGCAGAATTTCAGAGGTTTCTATTACAAGTTCAAAACTTCATTGCAGGGTCATGCCGCACCTGATTTCAGGGAGACAACCAGGAGGCTTAATACTGGAGGACCATCATTAGGCTAAGTAGGGGGCAAATGATGAGCCCAAAATATGCTCATGATTTGAGTATTATGTTGTATTTTTAATACCCTTACTCTTGTTGTTAATGGTTGTTTTAACTCTTTAAAGACCTTTTTATCGGGTGGTATCCTGTAGCAATACATTCCTATATTCTTGCACCCTAACATTTCTATATGTTTATATTAATTACCCTGTTTGACTTCCCAAATGACTGATATAATGCATGCAGTTTTTGAATAATGAAATAGATTTAATATGTGATTAATGAATGAATATCGTGTAGTTTCCATGTGTGCTTTCTTTCGCTTTTGTCGCCTTGTGTTTCGTAGGTTGTTGAAGGAAGCATGAACGAGTCAAGCGCAACTAATCTCGGCCTTGCAGTAAAGTCCATTTCCTGCACGACTTCGAGGAAGTTGTTCTGGCGAAGACTCTTTGACCGAGTTGTTGGGAAGAAATCTAAATGTTAATTAATCTGGGAAGAGTAGAATGCTAAATTCTCTTTAAATCGTGCTAAACGGATATGCTCATTTATGAAGTTTGTTCCTCAGTTTTAGGATACATTTATATCCACGTCTTTTTCTATTAGGGTTAGGTAGTTAGTTGCTTTCCTGATTTAAATAAGTGTTCCTCCTGCGTGGGTGAACAACATAGAAAGCATATTATGTAAGAGTTAGTATCATAATAAGAATCAGAGTTTTGTTAGTTTTCTGAGAGCATAACAATCAATGTAGATGACTTCAAGTTATGAATAAAAGTTGATGAAGTTTTGAGTTTCATCTTTGCGTAAATTAGTTGATGCTTGCTAAGGGGGCCCACTTAGTAAGTATCTGTAGTTGAGTAGTTGATTATCTTCTGTTGATTATAGGTTAGATTTCATTTTTTAAAAGTTTTAGCACAAACTCAGTCTTATATTGTTCCTGCAGCATCGGGAATCCATCCCTATGTTTGTTCCTGCAGCATAAGGCCAGTTCATATTTTGTTTCTTAGTAATAGTGGTTCTTATTTTTGCTTTGGTTAAGTTATGTTTGAGTTAAGAAGACTTTACATTACTTTCCTGTAGCATAGGTAGAATTCCTTCCAAGTATTTATTTCTGGTAAGTTGTGACTGAAACTGGTTCTTAGTGCACATACAGTGCTGCTCCATTTCAAGTATACGTTCCTTGGTCGACAAGTAAATGAATGACCATAAGAAGATATTAGTTTCCTAATGGAATGTCTAATTCCTAGGTTAGGATTTGCCATTATTTTTATATCCTTTTGTGGACGCGACCAGTCCACTCAAGTACTGCCTTGATCTTAGTTGGATCTACATAAATTCCCTAGTGTATCCTCTTTTGAAAGAATGTACACTTAGAGAGTTTACCATACAACTTATGTTCTCTCAAATGTTGTAAAAATATCTCTAAATTCTTGCAATGTTCCTCCTCATTCCTAGAATAAATCAAGATATCATCTAGAAAAATTAATACAAATTTGTCTAGGTAGTCCCTAAATACACTATTCATTAGGTTTATAAACGTTGTAGGTGAATTTGTTAAACCAAAGGATAAAGCAATGAACTCATAGTGTCCATATCTGGTTCTAAATGTAGTTTTAAAGATGTCTTCATCCTTGATCCTCAATTGGTGATATCCAAATCTCAAATCTATTTTAGAGAATACAGTGACTCCCCTCATCTAATCGAAAATATCATCTATGTGTGGCAACATATACTTGTTCTTTACCATAGCTTTGTTAAGCATATGATAGTCGATGCACAAATGCAAAGTACCATCCTTCTTTTTAACAAAGATGACTGGTGCTCCCAAGGCGAAACACTTGGTCTTATCAACCCTTTAGACAATAATTCATCCAATTGTGCCTTAAGTTCCATAAGCTCAATGGTTGTCATCCTATATGGAACCTTGGAAATAGGTTCAAACCTTGGAACTATATCAATAGAGAAGTCATATTCTTTTTAGTGGCAACCCTAGTAACTCATCTAGAAACACATCCAAAATTTTCCTCAATATTGGATACTTCTCCATATTGGACTTTCAAGTTTCATCCATTTCACCATCTTCTAACTCTTGAAAGCTCTAGAATTCTAAGTTATCAAGATCCTTTTCTAGTTCTTTCACGATAAAAATTTTACACCCTTTTTTCTTAGCTCTTAATAGCTACATTGTCGTGATTTGATGAATCCTGACCTCTCTAAGTATCCCTTGAAATTTTATGTGATTACCAAAATCATCTAGGCACTTTATAGTTTTAGCATGACAATCTACTTTAGCCCTATGTCTCCACAACCAATTCATACCTAGGATAACATCATATGATCCTAGAGGTGTGACATAAAGGTTCACTTTTGTAGAAAAACTAGGTAGTTCTATCCTAGCCTCAAATAGACATTGTTCCACCTTTGCTCTTGTTTGGTTTGCATACTCTACATCCCAAGACATTGCCATGTATCCCGCCTTCCTAGATAATTGCTTAGCTACTCTAGGTGAAATGAAATTCTCAATTGCACTAGTATCAATAAGAATAAAAATAGGTAAGCCAAACAAAATACATGGTGTTTCATCTAGAGTTACTTGATACTCCTCTTGACAATCATCCGCAACTGCATGTATCTTTTATTGAAACATCGCCTACTGGGTGGGTAAGGAATTTCCATATGGTTGTGATCTAGAAGTTTTATTAGGACATTCATTAGCATAGTGGTCCCCTCCACATGCAAAAAATCCCGTAGTCGGTTCTCTTTTCCTGGAAAGTTCTTCAGACTTCTTGACATTTTTGTTAGCTTTTTTGGTATTACCAATGCTGGAACTATTCCTCTTATGGTCTCTTCTAGATTAGTTTCCATCATTGCAAAACCCTTTTCCCTTTTTCCTTGGTACATTTGCATAGATTCCACCTTCTTTGGGATTGGCTTGTCAGGAATTTCCACAACCTTCTTATGCTCTCTACTTTCTTGACGGGTGGAGTTAGCCTTGAGCTTTTTCTCTTGTTTAATTGCTTTCTCATATACAAGATCCATTGTTGTTGGACCGTGCGTATCCACCTCTCCTTTGATCTGGCTGTTAAGTCCCATAATAAACTTTCTTATGTGGAAGCGTTCATATTTGTTATATATGGGAATGTAATGTAGAAGTTGGGTAAACTTATCCCAATACTTGTTGACTGTCATATTCCCTTGTTTCAAACCTTAGAAATCTAAGAATTTTTTGTCATAGTAGATTTGGGGAAATTATCTCTTATGGAAGATCTCAAAAAATTCTCCCCATGTCAACTTCCATGAGTTAATATTGAGTTCCAACTTTTTGTTCATCCACTAGTTAGAGGCTTCTCTTGCTAACTGGTAAGCACCCCAAGCAGCTTTAGTGGTCTCAATGTAGTTTCAAATTTCAAAATACTTTTCCATTTGGACAAGTCACACCTCAACCTCATCTCCACCAGCACTTCCATCAAACTTGGGTGGGGTAATCTTCTTCATGTCCTTGGAAAGCTCAGAATTCATATGCTTCTTATTTCTTTCCTCATATAGCATAGTTGATTTTTCCCTCTCGTGATTATGAGTTTCACCATGCCCATGAGAAGAGTTTTCTCCCTCATGCTCATTAATGGGAACTTCTTTCTCTACCCTATCTTTAACTATTTCCTGCTCAAATTTAGTTAACCTTGCCAAGATTTGGTCAAGTCTAGCCTCAACTCCCATGGGTTCTTGCCTAACTTCATGGCTTGCATCTAGATTAGTTCTTGTCCTTACCATCTTCACTAGAATGGATTTTACCTGAATGTTTATCCATGTTAGAATAAATTATGTTATCAACTATCTTATGGAAAACATTCAAAATGGCATTCATATGCACATAAAGAATTCCACATAAGATTAAGCACACACTTTTTGATAATCATATAATTTTATTCATTTCATAAGGATTTCAATATCTGAAGTGATTACATGCAGTGACTATTCAGATAGTCGAGTGGAGAGTATCCCTTGGATTCACTCTCTGACAGATAACTTAAAGGAGTATAACCTACATACTGAGATTGTTTCTCATCTCTCATTTCTTCGTACCTATCCTAGAAAGGATAATAGCCTTCAAATTTTTCATATGTTAGATAGTTATGAGGTACATATCCCTTAGATTTGTTACTTGAGGAGATTACAATTACTCCCACTAGTGGAAGAACTTTAGGGTCCCTAAAGGTAAATTTCATACTAACGCTCCCTTCCAAGGGCATATCCTTGTAAAGTGATAATGACTCAAACTTTTATAGTGAGATGGAAGGTAGGTAGTTGTACTTGGCCTCCATCTTCATCTTCCTCTTCACATCGTTGATATGAGAACTTGTGTGCCTAAAGGTTTCGATGTCACTCAACTAGATGACATTGTCGAAGTTGGTACCTTCTATTTTTCTAATGATGGCTTCTCTTTCCTTCTTGGCCTTGAGGCAGCCCTTGTTTCTGATTACTTACTTTTGAGTTGTTAATCTGAGATGCACCATCTAACACAAGAATTTCCAAACATTAGACAATGTTGGATGGAAAGAATGGTGAGCTCATAGGTTCCAGAGAAAAACTTGGTAGCTCTGATACCACATGTAACATGCCAACCCTTCAATGAAGTAAAAATTCCTAAGTTTTCACTTTGTGAGTAAATAAACTATGTAACAAGCCATTGTAATAAAAAAATTATTTTCTTTATTGAGAATCTACGAACAAAGATACCATAACATAATGCAATAAGGATTCATTTCATTATAACAATTTACAAGTTACAATCATACAAGAATGCATACATTTACAAACATAGCGCAATGAGCTTTGGAACAAATAACTTATAGATGGTCCAGGATCCTTCCTTTCAAATCTTGGTTCTTTTGTCATATGTTGTGGAGGAGAAGCATTACTTAAGCACTTTTTCTCCAACCATGTACTCATATGCAGTTCCCCGCACATCTATCATTCAATAGATGGCCCTTCCCTTCAACAAAGAGATTGGTAGAGTAATCGAATAACAACCAACTAAGCATAGTGTTGTGTCCTACATAACTAGAACTTGTAATCCCACAATTTGGAACTAGCATGTAATAGTGGATCACGGTGAACTGATAGTGGAGCCAAAGGCAGTCACACTACTTTGGCCAAAGTGTTCTCAAATGGTAATCCGAATGAAGGTCATCTATCACATACACTACTCAGGGCTGATTTGACTTAAGGCCATTTTAAACTACGCATAGGTATTTCCTTCAATGGATAATCTATCACCCCATAGATAACCTATCACCATTTCTATAAACTTGGAATAAATCTACTTTAACAAAGTAAATACACAAGCTCTCTCCTATACTAGAAAAATAATCCTATGAGTAAACACAATCAATGCTAGTTAAATCAATGACCTAGCTAAGACTAACTCATATGCCACTCATGTTTAATCATATCTAGTATGTAATACCTATGATAAACTTCAACCTCCTATTATGGATTACATGCAAGCACATCATAAAAACAACATAACAGCTTCTATTTCCTTTTCAAATCCATTCTAGTTTCCCTAAATGTAAGTACTCATAAAAGACAATTCAAAGCATTCATGGAGAATAATCTTTCATAAATAAAATAACAAAGAAGAAATATGCCCATGCCTGTTATCACATATCTAATCAATTGATAGCAATGTAGCTTCCCCAAACAACAACTAGACTAAATATAGTTTCTCAAGAGGTGTCACAATAACCCTCTAATTCTCAAGTTGATATATTACTTCTCTCAAATACTAATCTTTCTCAATATAAGAAAACTCTCTCTTTCTCTCAATTAAAACTGAGTAAACTGATAAAAATGAAGAGTAAAATGTTTGCATCAAAATGCATCTGAAACAAGTGATCAAGTACCCCTATTTATACATCAATTTGGTAACTACTCAGCCTACAGTTTATGCATGAGTTCTAATAGTAGCAAGCATGCACAACAACACATATATCATAGCTAAAAGGTGGTGAACATGTAAGCTCATACTTCGCTAAAATAGCTACAAATCAACCTTGTTGATCGACAATAATTAGAGACTAATTCAAATCAACACATGATTGAATTTGGTTTGCATTTCATAATGGGCATCTACAAGTATAAGGATTCAAATGTGGTGCCAAAGCATCAATATTTACTCTCAAAGTTGGTGTGGTTTCCTTCTTATCAAAAATAGTCAATATCAAAAATGCGACACCAAGCTTGCATCGGCCAAGTCTCAACATGAGTCAATTCATATAATAAATCAGTTTGATAAATTCGTCAACTTGTTCACACATCTCTACAAATGTTGGTTTAAGCATAATGGCATGGTGTTTAAAGTTTTCTAAGTCAAATAAGATACCCATGAAATGTGTCGACTTAGTCTTCACCAAGTATCAACTTAATGTAGTGAGCTACATTGTAGTATACATGCTCCACTATGTGTGGCAGTAAGAGTAAAACTTGTCCTAACAAAATACAGTCATAAGTAACATATAATCAACCTCTAATAATGACAAGAAAGAACTCCAAAGCTCAAATAGATAGACATCACCCAATAATACACTCTATAGTAAACAGGGCTCTACTAATGTAAACACATGGACTAAGGATGACTTACCAGTTGCTCCCACAAATTGGGTTACACTTTTTGTACTGTGGTTTTTGTTTGCTCACATATTTTACGTTACTGATTACTCGACCAAGTTCTTTTCTTGAGTGATACTTCCCCTATGCCTGGATGAATTGTAGATATACTTTAACTATAACACCTGTACACCTATCAAATGTTGATAAGATATGCACTTTTGATTTAGCTTTTTGATTTAATGAATTCATACAATTTATGTTGTACTTTTCCAAAACTTCAAATAGATGATTTTCAATATGTTTCATTGATATTATATTATTTGTTATTTTTTTGATCTAGATTTCACATTACGTTCTTATTTACCCTACATAGTAATAATAAATCATAATTGCACAATTGGTGTGTAACATAACTATAATAAGTTGATTATATGCATCCAAAAAAAGTTTTGCGGTCCTTAGTATACCTTTTTTCTTTTTATAATTACGCCACTGAAATTTATCATGTTTATATGTGTAACAAACTATTATGTTTACATAATAAATGGTGATATGCCTTTTTCTAATTATAGTTTATTTTTGAATTGGCAGATAACATTTAAATTGATTGGTAGCATAAATGAATTATATGTTACAAGCTGATCAAATTTATTTTTTAATTTTTTTAATATGATATTTTTATAATGTACTCTATTTATTTAACAATTAACTAGTTTGATTTATGTCATAACCTTACTGTTAGCCATGATAGAGGATTTTTATTATTAATTAGTTCAAAATGTAGCATTTGTATCCCCCAACTCTTTATACTATCAGGTCAATTTTTCTATTATGGTTTGTACTAGTTTATTTATTCATATGGATCCAGTCTCTTTTGGTGATCTTGTTCATCCTAGAAATTATTGGTTGTAACATACACATGGTCACATGGTCAATGTTCCCAGTATGCATCTCATAAATATTATTTAACCATATTGATTTGTTAGTTCTTTTGCAAAAGATTAATAGATAGTTTTTGGGTATAAGGTTTGATGACAAAGTATAAGGATAATTATTTGGGTGAATCACATTGCATGATATTAGCTACATAGTATATATGTTGGTTTAAAGGGGTTATTTTAAGTACATCAAATTCATTCTTTATATCCTTAGCCCATGAAATGGGCTATGACAACAGAGAAATAATCTAAAGTATTCATATAGATCTATTTACATTCTTGAAAGAAACTTTTCTCTTTTCCTTGTGATACTCTTTATTCAAAAGCAACAAATTATCTCACAATAATCCCCAATGAAATAATTAACCAAAAAAACATAAGAAAAAATATACATTTGACCTAGTAATATTTTTTCTCCAAACTCCTTTTTCCCTACTCCTTTTCCTCTTTTTCAAAAACCCAATCACCTTCATAATAAATTTGTGCCCTTTTTCCTCTTGATTTTTCCTTAATATGCCCCAATTTTGGTTTCCCTCTTTCTCTAATATTATGTCAACATTATGCATATCATAACTACACCTCCCTCTCCACTAAACTGGAGTAAATTCCCACTCATTTATCAGTTGTTTTACCTTATTGCTAAGAATTTAACCAAAAGAGTGGCGACAATTTAAGAGGAGTTTTCATTAATTTTCAAGTATACCACCAAGTATTTTTAGAATGTATTTATTATTATTTTTAGTTTAAAAATATCCCTAATCAATTAATAGTTAATTTTTAAATCCTTTAACATAGAAAATGATCATCTAACTTGAGAATAGATTTTATATCCTTCCACACTACCTAGTTAATGACCAAAGAGTAGGGTGATCATGAGAAAACCAACATGGAGAATATGATCAAGAAAACATCCTACTAACCCCATAATTGGAACACAAGATGATTTTGTGACCACTAACTACTAATCTCAACAAAGATACCTATGAATGAGTTGACATAAACACACATTCTTTCAACTAATCAACACCTCTATGTACATATGAAACCTCATATGTATGTAAAGCTAATTTTTTCTTGAAGACAAGATATGGTTGTTGGACCTCAAATTGTAACTCTTTCCCTAATGATACTCTCCCTCCTCGACTAAAATGAGGAAATTATACCATCATGTATCCACCTCATCATTGTAGATTATTTATTCTATTAGTCACATTTGCATCAATTTTTTCATGTAACCAAACTAATGTTTGAAAATGATAAAATATTAATAATAAAGTAAAATTATTTCAAAATTCTCATATCATTGAAACTAGAATCTATATTTAATATGTATTTAAACATGAATATACATTTAGAATAATCAAAATATGTAAATTATATTCTATTCCATGATTCCACATATTTAACTTACATAACCCAAATACCCAAAATAAGTGTTCTGTAAATACATGTTTTCCTTATCATTCTATACATAAATGTTCTTATCATAATCAATTTAAACTTCTTATCCTAACTCCTATATTATTTGTAATAAATTTATATTATAAATCTACTATTTTATGTACACTTTATTGGAGTAGATAGATTTGATGGGTAAAAGTGCAAAGTTGTGTCATACTTTGTCATAACTTAGAGGTTTTGGGTGAAACAATTTTACCTAATTTTTTTGGTTGGAACAATGGTGAATGTTATAAAACCCACATAGATTATAATATTCTAACTTTTTTTTTAATTTTTTTTAAGTGTGCTTGGTAAACTTTTTAACGTGACTGGCGATGCTAGCGCGACACGCCCTTCGGTACCATAGGGGTGGGGGAGACTAGACCTCATAACCAACCTCCTACAATAGGAAAGATTTAAACAACCGAGCTAGGGCCCCCGCCCCAAAACTAAAAATGTTTGACTAAAACACTTTAACTCAAATTTTTTTAGTTTCCATTCATACATAGATACACACTTTTAAAAGTTAGTATGGAATATTTTCACTTATAACTATTTAACCTAAAAGTACGTGGTACTAGGTTTTTTTATAATCTTTTCATTTTTTGAAAATAATTTATCTTCCTACTATATTTTGGTATGTTGCATATATTTTCTAAAAAATCTAAAAACGTCTTTTGGTAGATCCAGCAACATAAATTTCAAATATGTATAAATAGATACATAGAAAGAATTGTTAGTAATTTATTTTTTAAGTTTAGTACAAATAAGCCATTAAAATAAAACATAAGATTGTTTGAAATTCAAAAAATATACTAGAATTTATTTTAAAAAACATTCACTAGAGGAGAGAATCTTAGTCAAAAGGGTATAATTTCCTTTTACTTATGACAAACAATTAAAACAAAAAATGGAGGCCTATAAAGACTATTAAATGTTTTAATACATATTAAAAAATCTCCTTCAAGTTATTTTTTTTTGCTTTCAATTGAATTATAATATCAATTTTATAAAAAAAAAAAATCCAAATAATTTAAATTAATATTTTTAAAAATATCTATACTTATTTCTTTACATTTGATTAATTTGCATCATGCTAAAATTTAAAACATTTATCAAGATAAAAAAAAATCAACTTATATTGTCCATTTCCTTTATAAATTTTGATGTAGTATTGAATAATACTTTATTATAATAATACTAGTTTGAAAATATTTAACAACTTATAAACATTTAGAGTTCCTTATTTATCTTTCACCAAGTTCAACCATTTTGATAGATAACTTAAACTCTATCAAAATTTAAGGAGAAATGAGAGAATCTAAATTCAACAAGAGAATAACTAATTGCTTATCAAATCTCAAATCTTTAAGGAGATTTAATTAATGTAGATCTCATTGATAATCTCTTTATTTCATTTAATAGAAGGATGGTGTAGCAAAACATTATTTACCTAGATAAAATTATGTTTTGTCCAAACACCTTCTAGGTTTAGAACATCATTCAATCAACCACTTCTTAGATTGATGATGATTCATCTGCCTCAATATCATTCCTATGTAGATCAAGATTGTTAGTTTCTTATACATATACAACTTTCTCACACAAGATTTCATACTCACGAAAAAAAATTCTAGATTGTCATAATCATAATATCTACAAATTCACTAACAAAATTGAAATAATTCAAAACATAATAAAATTTTGAAATCGAAATTGATTTGAAAGTAATCTCTTGCTCTATTTACCTTTTTTTTTCTTATTCTATTTATAAGATAGAATTGGGAAGAAATGTTTAGCGTTAATATAATTGAGAACTAGTTGCTTGGAGGTTGGTGTGCCATTTATTAACGTGTCTAAATTTAAAGAGGAGATATGAGATAGAGTCTCTGTATCCCATTTATTACCATTAATGTGAGTTCTTATCACAGGAGTATTAGTTGATAAATTTAAAACGGTGTACTTCGTTCCATTGAAAGATGTCTGGCACGCGGCAATGCGTAGTTCACCTTGTTCTGCAGCATACTCTTTCTTGGCCAGCGTCAACACCTGTATTTGGTTGGCTCCACAATCACTTACGTTTCAGACAATCTCAGTGACCATGGCCTTCGTTTTTAAGCTTATCGTCATTGGAGTGTTTTTTGTCAGTTTGTGCCAGGGAATGCAGAATACTAGATCTTATGAGGGGGAAGCCGATGCTCTTCTTCACTTAAAAGCCGGCTTAAACGTCTCTTACTTTGATGGACTGAGTTCGTGGATAAAAGGAACAGATTGTTGTGTATGGGAGGGCATATCCTGTCATCCCAACACCAGTCATGTTGTGATGGTTCAAACATCCTATGTTGTAGGAGGTGTCATATCCGATGGCTTGTGCAACCTGCATTTTGTTACGAGCATCAACATGGCTGCCAATGGACTAACAGGTACCATTCCTTCCTGCTTTGGAAAACTATCTTATCTTACAGAACTAAATTTAGTTTGGAAATAAATTGAGTGGGAGCATTCCATTTTCTTTTACAAACATGTCTTCTCTTGCTATCCTGAGTTTAGAGAAAAATAATTTGGAAGGAGAAACCACCCTTAGTACCATTTGTATGATTACCAGCCTTACTAATATTTATCTTGATGACAACCAACTGAATGGAAGCTTACCATTGTGTCTGGGAAATCTTTCTTCTCTTGTTGATCTCTGTCTTAACGGGAATCAACTCACTGGAACCATTCCCTCTTCTCTATCTAGTTTGTCTTCTTTGCGTACCCTCTATCTGGGTAACAATCTCTTGAGTGGTATTATTCCACATTCTCTAGGCAAGATGTCTTCCCTTAGTGATTTTAATGTTTATAACAACAAATTATCTGGACAAGTTCCAGATTCCTTGGGTAATATATCTTCTCTGATAACACTGGATTTATCCTACAACCGATTTAATGGAACTCTTCCAACCTCCTTTTCTCGTCTCGCTGCCCTTACTAGTCTCAGTGCATATGGTAATGCATTCAACCAGGACATTCCTTCTTCAGCACTTCCATCTTCCATTGAGTGGCTTTCCCTCTCTCTCAGCGGCCATCAGCTGATTTCAGAGGATTTCTTTCACAACCTTGGCAAACTAAACTATCTGGAGTTGTCAAATTGTGTATTAAATATCAGTACAACTTGGATCCCTTCGTTCCAGTTAGAGACCTTATATTTGAGATCATGTGAGATGGATAGCCAGATTCCGCTGTGGATTTCGACTCAATTCTCAGTTTCTGATTTAAAATTGGCTGCCAACAATCTTGAAGGGGAAATTCCCACATGGCTACTAGATATGAATCTTCAGTTCATCAATCTCACAGCAAATCATCTGAAAGGACACCTATTAGTAGATAAATCAGCTTGGGCCCTGATGAGGATCATGGATCTGTCTAGCAATGCATTTTCCGGACACATACCATCAGTGTGGCCTTATGGTATGTTAGTATTGTTGCTCAACGACAATATGCTGACGGGGAATATTCCTCCAAGCCTGCAGCTCAGTACTGACCTACAAATGTTAAATTTGGCACATAACAATTTAAATGGAATCATTCCCCCAAGCCTAGCAAATTATTCAGTGCTTCAAGTGTTGAATTTAGGAAATAATAATTTGGAGGGAAAGATACCATCTGAGTTTGGTGAGATGAGCCTCCTGCGGTCATTGGTCCTGAAGAACAATATGCTCAGTGGGTCATTCCCTACCTCAATCTCAAAGTGCAAAGAATTGTTTTTTTTGGATATTGGGCAAAACTCATTGAAAGGGCGGATTCCAAAGTCAATTGGAAAGCTGTCAAAGTTGCAAGTGCTAGTGATGAGGCAGAATAAGTTTGGACGTGGTATTCCAGCAGAAATTGGACAGCTAAAGCAGCTTCAAATCTTGGACCTATCCTCAAACCGCCTGTCAGGTTCCATACCAGAAAGCCTTTTAACTTTGCAAGCAATAGCCATACAAAGAGAACGCGGATTCATAATGGGTCAAATATGGCCAGGTATTCTAGATTATGACCTTGTCATGAATAAACCAGTGGGAGACATGTATCATGATGGACTAGATATGAATTCCAAAGGGGTAGAGATGAGCACTACCCATATATATTTTCCATCATGACGTCCATAGACCTCTCAAACAATCAACTGAAAGGGGACATTCCTTCTGATTTTGGAAAGTTGAAGGGGCTGATGTTTCTCAATCTTTCCATCAACAGTCTGAATGGTTCCATTCCAAATAGTTTTGGAGAACTGAGCTCATTGGAATCTTTGGATCTCTCTTCAAATCAGTTATCTGGACAAATTCTTCAGGAGCTTCTATCCTTGGACTACTTGGGGTTCTTAAACTTGTCCAACAACAATCTTCCAGGCAGTATACCCCAAGGAGGACACATGGTAACATTTGGAGAATCATCATATTTGGGAAATCCAAACCTATGGGGTTGTCCGCTTCCAAAAAATTGTTCTTGGCCTCAATTTGTTCCTGCGCCTGCTCCTATTTCTACGTCTACCAATGAAGAAGAGAAGAGCGAGGAAACCCTGTGGTATGAGATTGGAGTGGGATTGTCATACGGAGTGGGTTTTGCAGGGGTGGTGTCTTTTCTAGTACTAAGCATGAAGTGGAGAGAGAGATATTTCGAGGGAGTTGATTTGATCTTGAAGTTTGTATTCCCATGGATCCGCAATTTGACTCTATAAAAAGATTGCTTTTGATACAGGTGAGTCAATACAAGTATATACTTAATTTAAAGACTTTGAAGGCTGTTATTCTAAATATTGTTTTGTTCTCGTTTATGTTTTGCAGATTACAGGACCATAGCAAAGGCATTCCATCTCTAAATCTGGTTCTGATTTTCATTATTATTGTATTCTAGGCTAAGTCAACTGTAGTTTTAGCCTTACAGCAGACACCTGCTTTGGAACAAATATGCGGAGTATTCTTATTTATTTGAACTTATTTATTTTTCCTGTCTTCATTTAAAATGATTTCTAATTTATTCTAATAAATTAGAAGTAGCATTGGGTTAGTAGAGAATTTTATTTCATTATAATGGAGCATAGATTAAAATGATCGATCTTCTGCACTCTTGCAACCTACCATCTTTGGTGAGTTTTATCTAGTGAAAACTTATTCTGCTAATTGAGAAGTTTCAATGAATTCAATAAAAGCTTTTGAAATAGACAAAACTATATTAAAACCAAGAATTAATATGTGAGACTTTTCAAATTTGTTTATTCATGAAGTGCATAGAACAAATAGGTGAGCATCTTTAGCCCATGATGGAATTAAGTTGATCTATTGGCCTCGTTAATTACCATCCGGGGGTAATGAAGGAGATGGAATCCAATGAAGGCCTCTGTCACTTGGATGGGGAGTGCCCATTCGTCTTCCTATGTAGGATGCTCAAGGTGGCTAGGTGGTTCTAGATCCTCCCTCAAGTGAGCCTTTTCTGGGTCGTTCTTTGTCGTTAAAACTTAAGATGATCTACCCCTTCATTTTTCTAATGTAGTAACATGTGTATCTTTATACTTTAATATCTCCGTTTATATATATATATAATTTATAAAATATAATAAAATATTTTACATTAAAAATATATAAAAACATTATACTATATATTACACATCCTCATTATTAAATTTGTCCATTTCCATAGGTAAAATGGAACATTTATTTCATGTATTAATGTAACAAAATAGATCAATTAAAATAAGGCATTTTTTAAGGTTTTTTTAGTATTGTGTGAGTTTAAAAAGGAATGATAATTTTGATTTGCACAACCATCTTCCTCGTTGATCTTGTTTTAAAATTTCTTCAATAAATTAAACAAGTGATATCATTTGATCCTTTTATGGACCCTTGCCAGAAAAAAAATATACTAGTGAGCAACTTTAACATTCAGATATCAAATTACTTTTGTGCTCTTCAGAATAGAAGAGTTTTTCCTTTATACCACTTATGTTGGAGTAATGTAATGTTGTGCTTCTCTCAAAAGACATCAAAGATTATACCATCATGCTATTGAAAATAAAAAGAAGCACAAAAAAATACTATAACCAGTATCAATCATGGTGAAACCTTGCTGGTTCTCATGTTAAATTATGAAAAACACCACAATATATAACAATAACAAAGAGAAAACAGTTTATGATTGAACATTCTTTCATCCATAGCCTTTGTTCATATAAAACCATAATGTCTCTATATTGTCCCTAAATAGGAAAAGAAAACTAGAAGTACCCAACAAAGATGAAAAAAGAATATTTACAATGGTGCATTAGGAACAACTTCTATGTTTAACCATAGACTTGTCCTGCTTGCATTAAAATGGTATTGCGTTGTGGAACACAGCTGCAGCTACAGCTCCAATGAATGGACCCAACCAGAATATCTGCTGCAAAATAACCCATCATTTCAAGCAATATTATAAACAAAAATTAAAAGACAAAAATCATAATAATGGAAGCTTCTTCATCTTATGTGCTCTTCCCAGATTTGTTATGATTATAAACAGTAGCTGCTCCAAAGCTCCTGGCAGGGTTGATGCATCTACCAGTAATTGGAATGGTTGCCAAATGAACCAGGAATACTGCAAATCCTATTGAAAGGGGAGCCAATACCTGTAACCAACTTCCATATATTAGTTATCTATGATGAAATTAGTGTAAAATAATATGTTATTGGTGTCTATAATTCTATAGTTCAATACAGAATGGTCTATTGTATTTGTTTAGAGGTATATTTGAGTTGTGAGCAGCAAGTTTAGAATCAATTGCAGAGAAGACAGCATAGACTAAGACAAATATAGGAGATGTAATTCTTTTCATGGATGTTCATCTTTAATTGGTCAATATTTTGTATGAGTGGCAGGATTGGTTTTGCCACGCATAGAAATTACCCAGCCGGCATAGTTGAACATTGATTGGCAACAGTTCCTCACTGTTCTAATGGAGTTCACAAAACAAAAAACAAAAATACTATAAAAATATATATTCTGTGTCAAATTAGATATAGTAGTTGATTAATTGCAAATGGTTATTCAACATCCTACAAACTCTTTCTAAATAGTGCTAAGAAATTTGCCTCTTCAGCTTATAAGTTGCTTCTGCAGGAAGGATGTCAAAGCCTTAAATAGTCAATTGTAAACCACCTGTCTTAAAATTAATTACAAACCCAAATATTTTCAAGCTAACCTTTTGACAACTGTTTGAAGGGCAATGTTGCATGAACTATGTTGCGCTGGCAGCATTTCAGACCTTCAAACATCCTCAAAAACTGGTTATGTTGGCTACGCTTTTCTTACCTTCTGTTTGGGACCTACTGAGGACCTCCATAATACAGAGAAAACCAAGAGACCTCGTAGTCATGTAGTGTAACTGTAAAATGGTCCCCCTCAATTTTCTCCATAGCATTGATAAGTGATAGTTGAGGCGGAGAATGCAAGCCAGCTGTTATTCGTGGATTTCACTATCAACCAAGCCTTGTAGTTAAGGTTTTATCTCAGGCTTGAAATGCACAGATAGGTATGTCCACAATTTTTAATGTTGTGGGGTGAGAAATGTTTCAGCTGCCTGAAAGTTGTTTTCCCCAGTGAGACAAATTTCCGGAGAATTAATGCTTTCAAGTGTTAAATTTGGGAAATAATAATTTGGAGGGAAAGATACCATCTGAGTTTGGTGAGGTAAGGTTACTGTTGCCATTGGTTCTGAAGACCAATAAGCTCAGGATCATTCCCCCTTCAATTTCAAAGTGTAAAGAATTATTATAATAATTTTATAAAATATATATTAATATTCAAGATATATTAAATACATTTATCTAAAAAAAATATTGAGGGATATAATCTTGAGTGATTTTATTTACTTAAGATTGGGAGATGAGACAAAGAGAGATATAGAGATAATCAAGGACAAAGACAAACACAATGAGTGAGAGGGAAAAAGAGTTATAGAGGAATAGAGAAATGGAGAGAGAAAAGGTGGGAGAGATAAGTGAAAGAGAAAGAAAGATATATAGATAGAGGAGGGTGGGCAAGGGTGAAGAGACATAGGAGAGAGAGGGAGGATGGATAAAGAGAGATAGGAGATAAGAGATATAAAATGAAAGAGAGAGAAAGAGGGGTGGAGAGAGATATATAGATATACAAGAAAAGAGATTGATTTTTGATCAGCCATTTCATGCCAACAATCCAAAGATGGCATGTGTTCATTAAGAGCTATATTCATGCAACATGTCATTTGCTTAAAAATCCAATAATTCACCTTCAATTCATTTTTTATGTACCCATTGCACATGCTAATTTGTGACTATTACTAATTTTTTCTTTGACTTTGGATATTCTCAACCTCAATCCTATTCTTATATTAGAAACCTTTTGGTAGATGTGTAATTCCAAAATAGTGTTAAATTTAATATATATTAAAAAAATGTTTGACTCTTTTTTATCTTAACTAGGTAGTAGACCTTTGTAAAAAAAACCCTTTGAGGTTGCAATAATTTTCTATATCAATGTGAAGGAAAATATAGGCTAATTCAATTAAATGTACATAAACAAATAAAATAATTGTGTGAAGAGGTGTGGTATTATGGAGCCTTATGTCTTAAAGTATAAATTTATACATTTTTTAAAATATAATGGCATACATTGTGTTAAAAAAATATGAAACTTAAAATAATTATTAACTAACAATTAAATTTTATGTGTCGATGTATGTATTTAGTAAACAAAATAATTCTAAAAATATAATTAAATATCTCTTAAGAAAATAAACTAATTCTTAAATGGTTTTAAAATAGAAAAATAGAGTGTTGTTGACAAGAAGCTTCCTTCCTTAATCACTTTATCTTTGAAGGCTGGAGATTGTATGCAACAAAGGTCCCTTGTGATGTGCCTCAACTACCACAAGCAAATACATGATTTTGAATTACATGTGGTGTTTCAAGGATTGACCACAAGTAAGTTAAGGATCTATATGATCATCCACCCAAGAAGAGATTGGCCTCCCATTGGAGGGGATTGGAGGGGCAAAATGGATTTTCATGGAAATATTAATACAAAGAGTGAAACCTTTTTTGGTAAGTTTTATAATCAACTATAGTTAATGATCCTTAAAAAATTATACTAGAAGCGCAAAGCAAAATCTTCAACAGCAAGCCAATGTGGACCCAAAAACTGGATCCCTTATACACTGAATCACTGAAATTGACACTAGTCAATTTCTACAACTATTGCCTTCATCGAATCAAACCTTCTTGCAAAATTGTCTTACACTATCTATTGGGAGTAGGATGCCATTTAATTGTAATCCTAAACATTATTTCATGTATCTCCTACTATCCTTGAAAAGTGTTCCCCAAATACTAGGATTAGAAAGAGATTAAATTTGAATGAAATGAACATGTAAATTGACATTTGTAATTAATTCTAAATGATAGGAACATGTGGGAACGCCCAAGAAGAGCTCCTACAAAATAGGAGCACATGGGGCACCCACATGGAAGGTAGAACCCACCTTGAGTTAAGTTAACTATTTGGAGTAAAAGATAACATTTTAGTAATGCATGTAAAGATCCTAGAAGTTAGGGATTGATGTTTACATGCATGGAGTTCAGTTTAGTTCAGTTTAGTTATGGTTCAGTTATCTTCAGTTGCATGTAGTTAGTTTCAGTTGAATGCTAGTTGACTTCAATTGACTTAGAATACATGACTAATGACTTGAGTTGCATGACAGATAACAGGTGATACATTTAGTTAAGTGGGGATGATCAATCATGCATGATATTTGCATGAATGGTGGAGAGATAAGTTTCAGTTAACATAGATTGACTTGGACCCACCTTGGGTGCCCAAGTTGGCATCTTGGAGTTGACACTTTTGCATGATAAGATATTTAGCTAAGTTAAGTGGGCCCATTCTTGGGCGCCAACTTTGAGGATAAGTTTAGAAGATATCTTCATAATCAAGATCGAGTTATGACTTCAATTTGGGATGCCCAAATGGATGAAGCACTTGTTTTCACATTGCTCTTCATGATAGAACTCTACTTGGAAAGGATAGGCATAGGTTTTGTGAGATAAGCATTGAGCTTTGTAATTGTAACTCTTTGGAGTATACAAGACTCATTATTGTTTATTTATCTCAAGCAAGTTGAAAAAAGTTTTATCAAATTTTATTGCAGGTTGTGAAGAAGAATTGTTGAAAGCAAAAGAAGCATCTCAAGCAAGGATTGATAAAGAATTATTGTAATCTTGTTCTAGGGTTAAATAATACAAGCACTATTGATTCTTGGTGGAGTTTTTTCCCAAAAGGGTTTCTCCACGGTATATGTTGTGTAACTTCTATCTTCTAGTCTTATTCTTTTACAATCTTCTGTCTACTTCTACAAATGGTAAAATGAATCTAAACAGATAATCATCCACAAAGAAATTGTAATAAAGAACACTTATTTAGATCTATAGTATAATATTTTTACAAGTTTTAAAACTATATAATTACCTCCATTTTTCAACACTATCAACCAAAAAAAATGCTCAAATCATCCAAACTAATCTACACCAAATTCTTTGTACCAAGATACAATGTTGACATCAATGACAATATTGCAATGTATAATTGTATATACCTTATGCTCATCCCACATGCTCACGTTTCCAATAGATGCATCAATGGCATCTCCTCATTCTTCCAAAATCTTGGTGGTAATGGTGCAACCATGGCTAGATTCGGCATTATGACAAGTTGTTGTGGCTACAAGGGTTGTTGTGGTTGCAGATAATTTGTGTTTTGGTTTTTCCATTGTTGACCTTCGTGCCACTATTATGGCCATTGGTTCTATTGGGGTGGCCACTAGGAACTATAGTTTGGTACTTAGTAATTTTGCGGTAGTCATATCCCTTTTTGTTGTTGAGTCCAATTAGATACTTGGGACATTGGCAATGGTGGATTTTGTACATTAGTCTAGGGCTAAGGGTTCCAATTCGAGAAGTTTAAATTACTACCTAGAAATGACATATTATAGGTCAAGGGATCTTGGGGCATACCTTGTTTTGGTTTCAATGGATTGCATTGAGCAATGTAAAACACTCAACCTTCTTCATCCTCCAAGACATGAAACTCTGGCTTCCCTTGCTTGTCTTCAAAGATGCTAGCTAGCTTTTTATAATTACAATTGATCTTCTTCTAGTGATAGTGTGGACAGAATTATGTAAGGTTTGCTTCTGCTTCTTCCTACTTGTTGGTATGGAGGGT
>VDFB02240452.1:218827-231109 GCA_007258455.2 Sequoia sempervirens
GGCTATCCAATTGATAATGATTTGATGAATCTTGATCCTAAGAACTTTGATAACATCCAAGACTACATCACTAAGGTTAATGATCTAAAAGAGCAATGCAAAGCATGTGGAATTGATAAGAAGGACATCCAGTTGGTGTACAATACAATGAACAAACTTGGTCCTGATTGTGCTTCTTTTGTTTCTAGCTTTCATACTCATAGATTGACTATGGGGTCTGCATATACTACACCTTCATTTGCATCATTTTCTGAGATGTTGATACATGAGCAACAAAAGCTTATCTCAATGGCTCTCATCAAGACTTCTAAATCTCAGGCATTGTTGGTTAATCGGGTGAAAGAATCAGAATTAGATAAGAAACAGAAGAAAGCAAAGAATAATCAACAATCAGATCAAGTAAAACCACATTCAGATCAAGAAAAGAAAAAATATTCTTCAAAAGGAGAATCATCTAAGAAAGAGAGGCCTTTTTGTGCATATTGCAAGAAGGATGGACATGAAGAACATTATTGTTATAAGAAGGATATTGATGAGTTGAAAAATACTCTCAAAAAGAATCACATTGATTTGCCTTCTAGAATGTCTGAATCATCTTCTTCTCCTTCTACTTCAAAACAGTCTAAAAAGGACAAAGGTCAAACATATATATCAGGATATAAAGGACAAGCTCTTTATGCTCATTCAAGTCCAGGATCAGGAAGATGGCTTCTAGATTCAGGAGCATCTCATCATATGGCATCTTCACAAACTATCTTCTCTTCATTTCAGCCTTGTTCTATGTCTCCTATCTTGATGGGAAACAATACATACATGAGTGTAATAGGGAAGGGATCTATTAGCATTGGGGAGAACACTTTTTAGGATGTCTTGTGTGTTCCTCATTTTGACCTAACAATCTACTTTCCATTTATCAGATTACACATGGTGGAGATGGGAGAACCGTGGAGTTCACACCCGATGTTGTCACTGAGATTTGGGAATTCTAGAGATCATCATTGCTACCGGGTGGTTGATCATTCATCTCTGGGCTTGTATTCTCTTTGCATGCCTTTGCTCATGATGACTTGTTCCTTCGACCTGATCCTGTAAGGAACCATGATCCAGGGAGACATTTGGCTTCTTTGAACTTGGGCATACCATCATCCAGCCTTGGATCCATGCACACACACGGGAGCATCCTCCATCCATCATGAAATCTTGATGATACTGCTAAGCAATTTTGGTCATTCCCAGTGATCCACAAGATCCCCATTATCTTCCAAATATGGCTACTTTGGATGACTTCCTAATAGGTATTTCAAACTTGTTCATGGAGTCTCATCTTGCAGATTTGGAGGACACCATTGATAGCATTCATCTTCTCTTTGATGAAGATGCACCTTCTTCAGTTGTTGTGAGGGAACACCTTGACCCTCTTGTTCATTCTCTAAATGATCATTCTTCACAGATTGGCGTGAGTGTAGATTCTTTTGGACAACATTTGGAGGAGGATTCTTTGTCTTCAGAGGGGATATCTTTCTCTTTGGATTGTGCTCTACATTCTTCTCTACTTGATGTTGGATTGTACTCTTCAGCAGTGTGGCCTAGAACGCCTGATTGGAGTGGTTCAGCTTTCTACATCGACATGGAGACACTTGAGCATGCTTCAGAGACATCATCACACATCATCCATCTTCATGATATCCTGCATACATCATTGGTTTTGTTTCTTCCTAAGGGGAGGAACGTTGTTCGGCGAGATTGGATCATCTTCAACATTCAATGTCGAGCTTCTACCATCATTGCAGAGACTCACATTGAGGGGGGGCCAAATTCTGCCCTCTTCTACTCTTATGGGGAAGTCTTTTTTTCTCACATGGGGTTTTACCTTCTTATTCCTTCTGGCTGAGATATTTGTGTAAATTTTTGTATTTCATCTCTTTGAGGGGGCTTTTCCCATGAGGTTTTCTCCCTTGTAGAGATTAGACATTGTTTGTACATGGGTACCTAACATGGCCTAGTAGCCTGACCCATCTCCTTGCATCTTTTAGGTACATATCTCCCCAAGTTGCACCCTAAGGGGTGCTGGTGTAATTAAATTTCTTTGTACCTTGTCCTAGGTCAGTCATGATTACACCTTTAGTTGTAAGTTTACTTAGGGACCACATAGGAGGTTGTTGGAGATTTTCCACTTTTAACGGACTTGACATGTCATTACCTCATCACTTCCACCTTTTGTGGACACATCATGTGATTATCTCTCCACCTTTTGTGGAGTGATAACTCTTCATAGTTGTCTCATGTCATAAGATTACGACACTTGTCATAATCTTATGCCCTTCTATGTTCTCACCTTGGCTATATAACCAAGGGATCTCTCTCATTGTAATCAATCATAATCATCTCATATCATTGACATTGAATACAGTTTATTCTTGTCATATTTTGTTCTCTCTTTTGTGCTTTCCATTTGGTCCATAGATCTTGGCATCCATAGCCAATTCTAACAACTTCACAAACATCAAATATAACCATTCACACATACAACCCCAATAATTCACACAAACTTTCCATTTCAAGTCATTCAAAAAAAATTCATTCAATATTTCAAAACAAGCATCTGCATCTAGCATACCCAAGAGTTCAAAAATCCCAAATCATTCACAATCTTTCACATCTTATGTACCTATGAATAAAATCCATCACAATTTCAATCTCAATTTGTTTCATTCACCATCCCCACAAATAAACATGTGCCTCAAACCCATAACTACTCATACAACATTCCACAATAATAAACTATTCCTCAAAATCAAAATACCCCATACAACATTCCACAACATCAAACTATTCCTCAAAATCAAAATCTCTCATTCAATTCTTACATTCCACAAAAATAAATTATTCCACAAATCAAAATCGCCCATTCAATTATTATAACACCCCACAACAAAAATCTATTCCACAAAACCAAAATACCTCATTCAATTCATACAACATCCCCAACAATAAAATATTCCCAAAATCAAAATCTATCATATAATTCATATAATATGCCACAATAGTAAAACATCCCCCAAAAGCAAAATCATTAATTTAATTCTTCATCTATTTCACAACATCAAACATACATTCCTTCTAATCAACCACTCATCAACACAAAAAAATTGGCATCATAGATACAAATCTTGCATCAAAGGATAACTAACATGCAATAAGGACAAGCGAAGAAAAGCTACACTCTTGAAGATATATGTCCTTATTTGTTTGATAGAGCATTACCTATGGTTCCTTTCCCTCACAACTTTTAAATTTCAATGCTTGAAAAGTAGAAGGGAATAGAAGATCCAAGAGAACATATACATGAATTCTACATAACATTCCTAGAAGTTTCCTGTAATGACACATATTTGATGCAACTCTTTCCCCAAAATAGAAAATCATTCGCTCAATTCTTACAATGATGGAGAAACATGGCAAGTAAATTCCCATGGCCTATACCATAAAAACAACTTGTGATCATTTTTGTTCAAAACCTTAATCAAGATCTTGGCTTCCACGGGTGCAAGTGTAATACACTAACTTTTTTTATGATATTATAGAGAAAGGGATAACCATTGAAAGGCTCTCATCACAAAAGTACTTGTTAAAATCTACAAAGAAAATAAATATCATGCATCAAACTCTAATGAGAAACCTCACCTATGGGATAAAAATAATAACATTACCAATGACAATGTATTGGACACTAAATTTGTGCAAACTATACAATCACCACCTAAACTCAACAAAACAACCAAAATGTGAATTCCCCAAAGGGACCACCAAGACCAAATTCCAACACTAGATGAAAGTACACTTCCTTAGGGGATCCAATTAAGTATTTATTGAAGAATTCAATCCAAACTAACCTCATTATTGGTTCATTATTTGCTAACACCCACCATTCTTCCCTTTTTTCTCATTTTATCCTTTTCTAGAGTTGATTTTTTTTCTATAATTTCCATCATGAAACCTCTATTTTTTTTTTCTTAAAATTTTCTATAGATGTCGCCATGGATTTGATTTTATATTCTTTCTTTATGGATTTCTTTAACACTTGGTCCATTGTTGAAGGTCCATAAAAATACAACTATCCACATATATTTAGATTTAATCTAAATATGAATTTTCTTATATGAAAATAATCATCCTTTAGATACTAGGGAACATATTTTCGTATTTGGGTAAACTTCTCCCAATATTCCATCACGAGGAAGTCTTCTTACCTTAGATTTTATATCAACTTTTGGTCAACATAGAGTTGGGGTAACCACCTTTGTCTAATCACAAACTAGTCTCATGTAACAATGGTGGAATCCAAGTTCATATCAACCCTTTTATTCATCAACCTAGTTGAAGCTTCTCTAGAAAGTTGATACGCTCCCCAAATTGCTTTAGTGACTTTAGAGTAGATATGAATCTCAAAGTACTTATCCATATTGCACCATCGTGGCTTAGCTTTATTAACCAAAATTATCCCATCAAATTTTGGTGGATTAATTTTATTCATGTCTCTTGATAATTTAATGAAAAATGAGACCTAATGTCTTCTCTTCTTTCCACTTCATTGATGGTTTGGCCAAGTATATTTGCTTCAAAGTTTATGTTTACACTAGCATTATGATTATTCGCATCCTCTTTAGCTTCCTCCCTTTAAATCTCAATGAATTCTTTCTCAAGAGCTAGAATCATTTACTATCATTTAGGGCTTTGATAATCTCACCAAGCTTGGCTATAAAATCTCTTGTAGGTGCTCTATATTTATTCACACTTTCCCTAGCATTGGTCCTTATTTGTACCATTTTGATCGTAGTGTAATAGTCCATGGTGTTATTTCATTCCTCGAGTTGTTAGATAAATTTATCATCTTAAGAAAAAAATATGGAAAATTTTACTACATATTATCTCTAATTATTTCAAGTCTAAAACTTTTGAATTTTCACATCTTTATATATAATTTAGAAGATCTCTTTGTATCCAAGTATCTTTGAGTTAAAGTATCTTTTCACTAATAAATTATAATCTGATAAGGGGACCTTTTTTAGTTCTTCTTCTCCGTCAGATTTCAATACTACAAATTTAGAGGGGGGTGTATACATAGGTACTTTGTTATCACCTTTTCACTCAAATCTAGCTATAGGTACTTTGTCTTTAATATTTGGAAAGACAGAAATGCTTGCATTTTTTCACATACTCAAATGGATATTCATATATCTTTATATGCTAAAGTTATCATTTTCTCTAATGTGCTTCTACAAGTCTAGATGCAAGCTAATGAAGTTTCACTTGAGGTTGCTCACCTTCAGGTTCTCCTAGATCACTAGCGCAATGCCCCTTGTATTATTGCTCGGGTCCCTGCTTCACCCAACTCTTCATGTGGCCAGTCACCCTCCAGGGGTCGGCAGCAGAGTGGCTCTATGTGTCCCTACTCCCATCCTCCGCTTTGACGGGATTCTCACACTCCTTAGTGAAACCGTTCTCCTCCGCCACAAGTTAGCCAAGGGTGGCCTTTTGGTGGTGCGTCGGGGAGCGGCAGTGGTGGTTCTAGGTGGCCCTCAGATGACCCTCCTGCTTCTAGCTCTGGTTGGCCAGCTACTAGTAAAAAATTTCCACGTTTGGCGCTTGCAATCTTGCCCTAGCACGAGGGAGAAGATAAAGAGAAAAAAGATGTTGATGATGGTTGGGGTCCTCCTCTTGACGTCACTCCAGACCCCGCTGATGTATGGGGGAAAAATTTGGATGACAGAGACCCTCCTGGCTTTGCTGGAACTGCTTTGGCCACTTAATGGCCTTTTTATTTACTTTGTAATTTTGGACTTCTGGACTTCACCCATGTGATCTGTTGGTTTTTTTGGGCGCTTCCCATTTGACTCTTGGGGTGTACCTTTTTATCACCCATCCCTTTTTTTTGAATATGTATCTTTATATTTAAATCAATATAGATAGCTACCTATTCATCAAAAAAAAATCTAGCATGTTGCATCCACACCCAAAAGGTATGATATGAACTACCAAAGGTTTCTTGATCTTGGATTTGATTTAAGCTTTAAGCACTACTTGCTTGTCTTTGAGTATTTTTATCTATTTTATGGGTATTTTCGAAGTTCCAATGTCAAATATACATGCTTCTTCCTATGGAAAACATTTGGGTGTTTTAGCTTCCCCCTTAATGATGTTCTTGTTCTTGGATTTGCTCTTCATTTTCTTAGCATATTTTTGAGATATGTTTCTTGACATAATTGGGTCAAGAGAATAATAGTTTATTAGTTAATTTTTTTTCCTTATGAAATTTTGTAGTGAGCTCATAGGTCCTAGTGCTAAACTCGAAGCTTTGATGCCACATATAACAAACTACTATTCGTTAGTTAATAAATCTATCAAATTTGTATTTTTTAAAAGATGATAAGAATAATGACATGCTCAAAACTAGATAATTAATAATAGCGAGCTATAAAATTTAATAAGTATAAATCATTGTGAAATCATTAAGAAATAATTTCATTTCAATAAACTCACCTCATGTTTATATTCATACATAAACCATTTTTTCATGTACGTAAGTATTTCTATCAAACAAGTATACACTTTTAATCATATAGTTTTTACATCATTTCAAGGCTACATGGTAATACAAAGAGTCTTTGTATAATCAAGTATTCAGTGATATTTAGTTGTAAAAGGGAGATAAAAATTAGAGTGATTTTCCTCCAACCACATATCATTGGTCCCCCACACACCTTCCAACTAGAAGTAGCCCTACCCTTTACGAGGGTAGCAAATAAAGGAGTTTATAAACTATATCATACCATTTGAGAACTAATGTGGTGTATTGACTTTGTCACATACAATATGTTATACAACCCTAGATACTCTCTAGCTAAGTATGATAACTTAGACTAAAATGCAACCTACAAGACATAGTGAACTGACAATGTTGTAGCAATTTGCATTACTTTGGCCAAAGTTTTGTAATATAAAGTAATGATCTTGTATGGATATGTACATTATTGTTCACACACCTCTTTCTCAAAATTTTCATTAGAATACCATATTATATTTACAATGATACATTATTATGACACATAAAATATGATAGAGAAAAGTAAATTACACTAAATGGGGAATATTCAAATCATGACAAGTGATTGAATAATTTTCATACACCAAGATATGCAGTCTCAAGGATTTTCTTTTTTAATTTACTGAATAGAATGACATTTCTCCATTTTAATATTAAGAGATGGTATTATTGGACACTCATACCTATATACATATTTATATTTATATTTACACACATACATGTATATATACATACATATACCTTAATATATTGATATACACATATACATAAATCCTTGATTTAAATTTTGACCAAAAAGTCTAATATCATCCAAACCCGAAAGTTGATCTAAATATAACTTCACCCATGAATCAAAACATGCACTTAATTACACATTTTCATTTATAACACAACTTCACTAATAAATTGATACAATAACCTATAACATGCCAATCCTTCAATGAAGTAAAAATTCCTAAGTTTTCACTTTGCGAGTAAATAAACTATGTAACAATCCATTGCAATAAAAAAAATTATTTTCTTTATTGAGAATATATAAAAAAAAGATACCATAACATAATACAATAAGGATTCATTTCATTACAATAATTTACAAGTTACAATCATACAAGAATGCATAAATTTACAAACATAGATCAATGAGCTTTGGAACAAATAGCTCATAGACGGTCCAGAATCCTTCCTTTTAAATCTTGGTTCTTCTATTATTTGTTGTGGAGGAGAAGAATCACTCAAGCACTTTTCCACCAACCACGAACTCATATGTGGTCCCCTGCACATCTATCATTCAATAGATGGCTCTTCCCTTTGATGAAGAGATTGTAGAGAAATTGAATGATGACAACCAACTAAGCATAGTGTTGTTTCCTACATAACTAGAACTTTTAATCCCACAATCTGGAACTAGCACGTAATACTAGACCACTTTGAATTGATAGTGAAGCCAAAGGAAGTCACACTACTTTGGCCAAAGTGTTCTCAAATGATAATCCAAATGGTCATATATCACATACACTACTCAAGGTCGATTTGACTTAAGGCCATCGTAAACTACACATAGGTATGTCCTTCAATGGATAATCTATCACCCTAGAGATAACCTATCACCATTTCTACAAACTTGGAATAAATCTACTTTAACAAAGTAAATACACAAGCTCCCTCCTATACTGGAAAAATAATCCTATGAGTAAACACAATCAATGTTAGTTAAATCAATAACCTAGCTAAGAGTAAATCATTATCCACTCACGTTTAATCATATCTAGTATGTAATACCTATGATAAAAACCAACCTCCTATTATTGAGTACAAACAAGCACATCATAAAAACATCATAATAGCTTCTATTTCCTTTTCAAATCCATTCTAGTTTCCCTAAATGTAAGTACTCATAAAATACAATTCAAATCATTCATGTAGAACAACCTTTCATAAATAAAATAACAAAGAATAAATATACACATGCATGTTATCGCTTACCCAATCTATTGGCAGCAATGTAGCTTCCCTAAACAACAACTAGATTGATTATAGCTTCTTAAGAGACATCACAATAACCCTCTAATTCTCAAGTTGATAGAATACTTCTCTCAAATACTACTCTTTCTCAATATAACAAAAATATCCCTCTCTCTCTCAATTAAAACTGAGTAAACCGATGAAAAATGCAGAGTAAAATGCTTGCAAAAAAATGCATACCAAACAAGTGATCAAAAACCACTATTTATACAACGATTTGGTAATTACTCAGCCTACAGTTTAGGCATGAGTTTCGACAACAACAAGCATACATAGCAACATATATATCACAACTAAAATGTGGTGAACATGTAAGCTCATACTCAGCTAAAACAACTACATATCAACCTTGTTGATCGATAGCAATTAGAGACTAATTCAAATCAACACATGAGTGAATTCAGTTTGCATTTCATAATGGACATCTATAGGTATAAGGATTCAAAGGTGGCACCAAAGTATCAATATTTACTCTTAGAGTTGGCATGGTTTCCTTCTTATCAGAAATAATATAAAAAATGTGACACCAAGCTTGCATCAACCAAGTCTCAACATGAGTCGATTTAGATAATAAATCAGTTTGAAAAAGTTGTTGACTTGTTCACACACCTCTACAGATGTTGGTTTAAGCATAATGACATGACATTTAAAGTTTTCTAATTCAAATAATATACCCATCAAATGCATCGACTTAGTCTTCACCAAGTATCAACTTAATGTAGTGAGCTACATTGTAGTATACATGCTCCACTATGCGTGGCAGCAAGAGTAAAACTCGGCCTAACAAAATATAGTCATAGGTAACATATAATCAGCCTCTATCATTGTTAATGATAGTCGATTTCAAGTAATAGATAATATATTAAATACATATTAATATATATATAATATCACATATACATATATATAAATATCAACATATATATATATATGTATATGTATATGTATATATATATATGTTAATATATATTTATATATATATCATAAGCCATCAATGTAAGTATACATTAAATATTCAAATAAGTATAATCATGATAGTATTCACATACTAATCACAATATATTGATTGTATACGTATATATATGTATTTAAGTATATGCCTCTATGTACATGTATATGTATGTATACATATATTGATACATCCATATGGGCATGTTCATTTGCCATTGTACACACGTATTGATACATATATCCATATGGATATATGTACACATTTGATTCACATATAACCATTCACATTTACCATTTTATTGATACAAATTTACATGTGGTACATCTATACATATGCATATACATGTCATTAGATCCCAGTGACATGCATGTGCATATATATACACATACTCCATGTACATCCTTCTTATAAATATAATCGTAATAATACAAGAAACAACTACAAAGCTCAAATAGATAAACATCACCCAATAATGCACTCTATAGTAAACAGGGCTCTAATAATGCAAACACATCAACTAAGGATGACTTACCAACAACCCACAAACTGAATCAACTCAATTATTCTACTATGGTGTGTGTATGCTCAAATAGTTTATGTTACCCATTACCCAACCAAGTTCTTCTCCTGAGTGATACTTCCCCTCCGCCTGGAGGAATTGAACATATAGTTGCAACCACTAACACATGCACACGACAGTTAAATGTTCACAAAATATGCAGTTTACGTAATACATCTCCAAAGTTAGAATATTAATTCAATAACCATTCATACACATATATGTAGTACTTTTCCAAAAGATTAAATGATATAACATTCACATATAATGCATTGATAACAAAGTACAAGCACAAATTATTCATCCCCAGAATTCACATTACATTCATATTTACCCTACATAGTAATAGTAAATAGTAATTACGCAATTAGGGTGTAACATACTCCCCCCCTTGTGAATCATCATCCCTAATGATTTTATCTAGCAACATAAAACACAAACAACAAATCACATATTGTTTTTAAGCATTCTCAAAAGCATCAAGAACATGAGGAAACTTTTGTTGAATCTCAACATAGTCCTCCCAAGTGGCTGAGTCTTCTACATACTGGTCCCACTGGAATTTGCATTGCAAGAATTCTCTATTACACAAGCAAATCTTACGTGTTCTGAGCACCTTGATGGACTCGATAGTTACCACTCTGGGGTCCCATACATGTAAAGCAGTCCAATCAATCACATGATTATCACCTAGTATATACATATTGAGGTAGGACACATGGAAGACATTATGTATTCTTGCAAGAGCTAGTGGCAATGCAATTTGATAAGCTATTGGATTCACCTCCTCCATAATCTCAAAAGGTCCTACATAACACATGGCTAACTTAGAAGACTTTCCAAATTTAATGGAGCTCTTGTGAGGTTTCACTCTCAACAACACTTTGTCACCTATGGAAAATTTTTGGGGCACTCTATTGGCATCAGCATAGCATTTATGTTGGTTGTTAGCTTCAGCCAACCTTTTCTTAACAATTTTAACTTGCTCCTCCATTTTCACTAACATTCCTGGTCCAAGACTCACTATGTCTTCTAGTCTATCCCAACTTATAGGAGTTTGACACTTTTGACCATACAATTCCTCAAAAGAAGTCATCTTTATCACAGAATGATAAGAATTGTTGTAGGAAAATTCTACTAAGGGTAAGTAGTCTTCCCACATGTACTGTTGATCCATACAATACATCCTAAGTAGGTCTTCCAATACCTAATTCACCCTTTCAGTTTTCCCATTCGTTTTTGGATGATATGTTGAGCTAATATTCAATTGAGTCCCTAGTGTAGAAAATAAAGTTTTTCGGGTGTGTGCAAGAAGTTGAGTCCACTTTTTGGCCAAAAAGTGGAAGTGTTTTCCCTGATTTTCAGTATTTGACACATTTGACCTTAAAATTTGAAGCACTTAGAGATGAAATATTTAAAAAAGTCACTAATCATAAAATGTAGTGCTCGGAGTCTAGTTTCCAAATATGTAATTTATTTCAATACCCAGATTGTACAAATTGAGTTTCAATAGGTATTTCTAAAAACCACTGTTTAAAAGTCATTTTTTTGTACCATACCATGCAACGCGGTAATGACATCCATATTTTGACTTAAATTATCGTATTTTTCTAAATCCTTTTGGGGAAAGTTTTATGACTCACTGAACCTTGCTCTTGATATTTTTTTGTAATTTTTTATTGAATATTTTTTTTTTGTTAATTTTTTATTAGGCAAATTTGTTGTTTTGAAAAATCGTCATGTACGACATGCATAAGATGACCTAAACTTATCATTTTTTGATTTTTTTTTTTTTAAATTGAAAAGAATTGTCTGAATTTTGCTCTCGTGCAATCCATTTGTCAAAATTTTATGTTGATCAAAAGTTATTCAAATAGTAAAAACTCGATATTTTAAAAGTTTATGGACCAATTTTATTAGAAATTAATTGAAAATACAAAAAAATAATTCAATTGTAAAACAAATTATAGTTGAATCTGCATTGTTTGATCTAAAAATGCTTTCATTTTGTCGAAAAATTTTCAAAAAAGGTCGTCAGCCATATGTCCAAAGTCGATATTTTGCTTTGACATTGTTAGGGCTTTCAATTTTCAGGTCAAACCAGGTTGAAGGCTTAGGTTCGGACTTCCAAAGCTATTCCCAAAC
>VDFB02240452.1:231209-275398 GCA_007258455.2 Sequoia sempervirens
CTTTCCATTTCGAGTCATTCAAAAAAAAATCATTCAATACTTCAAAACAAGCATCTACATCTAGCATACCCAAGAATTCAAAAATCCCAAATCATTCACAATATTTCACATCTTATGTACCTATGAATAAAATTCATCACAATTTCAATCTCAATTTGTTTCATTCACCATCCCCACAAATAAACATGTGCCTCAAACCCATAACTACTCATACAACATTCCACAATAATAAACTATTCCTCAAAATCAAAATCCCCCATACAACATTCCACAACATCAAACTATTCCTCAAAATCAAAATCTCTCATTCAATTCTTACATTCCACAAAAATAAATTATTCCACAAATCAAAATCGCCCATTCAATTATTATAACACCCCACAACAAAAATCTATTCCTCAAAACCAAAATACCTCATTCAATTCATACAACATCCCCAACAATAAAATATTCCCAAAATCAAAATCTATCATATAATTCATATAATATGCCACAATAGTAAAACATCCCCCAAAAGCAAAATCATTAATTTAATTCTTCATCTATTTCACAACATCAAACATACATTCCTTCTAGAATCAACCACTCATCAACACAAAAAAATTGGCATCATAGATACAAATCTTGCATCAAAGGATAACTAACATGCAATAAGGACAAGCGAAGAAAAGCTACACTCTTGAAGATATATCTCCTTATTTGTTTGATAGAGCATTACCTATGGTTCCTTTCCCTCACAACTTTTAAATTTCAATGCTTGAAAAGTAGAAGGGAATAGAAGATCCAAGAGAACATATACATGAATTCTACATAACATTCCTAGAAGTTTCCTGTAATGACACATATTTGATGCAACTCTTTCCCCAAAATAGAAAATCATTCGCTCAATTCTTACAGTGATGGAGAAACATGGCAAGTAAATTCCCATGGCCTATACCATAAAAACAACTTGTGATCATTTTTGTTCAAAACCTTAATCAAGATATTGGCTTCCACGGGTGCAAGTGCAAATCACTAAATTTTTTTATGATATTATAGAGAAAGGGATAACCATTGAAAGGCTCTCATCACAAAAGTACTTGTTAAAATCTACAAAGAAAATAAATATCATGCATCAAACTCTAATGAGAAACCTCACCTATGGGATAAAAATAATAACATTACCAATGAAAATGTATTGGACACTAAATTTGTGCAAACTATACTATCACCACCTAAACTCAATAAAAAAACCAAAATGTGAATCCCCCAAAGGGACCACCAAGACCAAATTCCAACACTAGATGAAAGTACACTTCCTTAGGGGATCCAATTAAGTATTTATTGAAGAATTCAATCCAAACTAACCTCATTATTGGCTCATTATTTGCTAACACCCACCATTCTTCCCTTTTTTTCTCATTTTATCCTTTTCTAGAGTTGATTTTTATTTCTATAATTTCCATCATGAAACCTCTATTTGGACTATTGGCTCTAACCCTTATTTTTAAATAATTTTAACTTCTTACTTGCTCCAAACCTCTTCTTAAAATTTTCTATAGATGTCACCATGGATTTGATTTTATATTCTTTCTTTATGGATTTATTTAACACTTGGTCCATTGTTGAAGGTCCATAAAAATACAACTATCCACATATATTTAGATTTAATCCAAATGTGAATTTTCTTATATGAAAATAATCATCCTTTAGATACTAGGGAACATATTTTCGTATTTGGGTAAACTTCTCCCAATATTCCATCACGAGGAAGTCTCCTTACCTTAGATTTTATATCAACTTTTGGTCAACATAGAGTTGGGGTAACCACCTTTGTCTAATCACAAACTAGTCTCATGTAACAATGGTGGAATCCAAGTTCATATCAACCCTTTTATTCATCAACCTAGTTGAAGCTTCTCTAGAAAGTTGATACGCTCCCCAAATTGCTTTAGTGACTTTAGAGTAGATATGAATCTCAAAGTACTTATCCATATTGCACCATCGTGGCTTAGCTTTATTAACCAAAATTATCCCATCAAATTTTGGTGGATTAATTTTATTCATGTCTCTTGATAATTTAATGAAAAATGAGACCTAACGTCTTCTCTTCTTTCCACTTCATTGATGGTTTGGCCAAGTATATTTGCTTCAAAGTTTATGTTTACACTAGCATTATGATTATTCGCATCCTCTTTAGCTTCCTCCCTTTAAATCTCAATGAATTCTTTCTCAAGAGCTAGAATCATTTACTATCATTTAGGGCTTTGATAATCTGACCAAGCTTGGCTATAAAATCTCTTGTAGGTGCTCTATATTTATTCACACTTTCCCTAGCATTGGTCCTTATTTGTACCATTTTGATCGTAGTGTAATATTCCATGGTGTTATTTCATTCCTCGAGTTGTTAGATAAATTTATCATCTTAAGAAAAAAATATGGAAAATTTCACTACATATTATGTCTAATTATTTCAAGTCTAAAACTTTGGAATTTTCACATCTTTATATATAATTTAGAAGATCTCTTTGTATCCAAGTATCTTTGAGTTAAAGTAGCTTTTCACTAATAAATTATAATTTGATAAGGGGACCTTTTTTAGTTCTTCTTCTCCATCATATTTCAATACTAAAAATTTAGAGGGGGGTGTATACATAGGTACTTTGTTATCACCTTTTCACTCAAATCTAGCTATAGGTACTTTGTCTTTAATATTTGGAAAGACAGAAATGCTTGCATTTTTGCACATACTCAAATGGATATTCATGTATCTTTATATGCTAAAGCTATCATTTGCTCTAATGTGCTTCTACAAGTCTAGGTGCAAGCTAATAAAGTTTCACTTAAGGTTGCTCACCTTCAGGTTCTCCTAGATCACTAGGGCAATGCCCCTTGTACTGTTGCTCGGGTCCCTGCTTCACCCAACTCTTCATGTGGCCAATCGCCCTCCAGGGGTCGACAGCGAAGTGGATCTGTGTGTCCCTACTCCCAGCCTCCACTTCGGCGGGATTCTCGCACTCCTTAGTGAAACCGTTCTCCTCCGCCACAAGTTAGCCAAGGGTGGCCTTTTGGTGGTGCATTGAGGAGCAGTAGTGGTGGTTCCAGGGGTGGCCTCGGTCAGGCCCTCTGCCCTGGCTCCCAGTTCGGCGTGGTAGGCCGGCGCAATCTAGCCTAACACGGGAAGATAGAAAAAGATCATTGATGATGGTTAGGGTCCTCCCTCTTGAAAGCGTCCTCGGACAAAGTGATGTATAGAGAAAAATTTGGATGTGAGGGGACCTCACAAAACTGCTGGTGCATGTAAGCCTTTTATTCCTGTAATTTGGACTTCTGGGCTGCTGGCGGTCACGGTGGTTTTGGGTTTTCCATTTGACTCTTAGGGTGTACCTTTTTACCACCATCCACTTTCTTTTGAATATGTAATCTTTATACTTTAAAATCAATATAGACTGCCTATTCCTCAAAAAAAAATCTAGCATGTTGCATCCACACCCAAAAGGTATGTCATGAACTACCAAAGGTTTCTTGATCTTGGATTTGATTTAAGCTTTAAGCACTACTTGCTTGTCTTTGAGTATTTTTATCTATTTTATGGGTATTGCCGAAGTTCCAATGTCAAATATACATGCTTCTTCCTATGGAAAACATTTGGGTGTTTTAGCTTCCCCCTTAATGATGTTCTTGTTCTTGGATTTGTTCTTCATTTTCTTGGCATATTTTTGAGATATGTTTCTTGACATAATTGGGTCAAGAGAATAATAGTTTATTAGTTAATTTTCTTTCCTTATGAAATTTTGTAGTGAGCTCATAGGTCCTAGTGCTAAACTCGAAGCTTTGATGCCACATATAACAAACTACTATTCGTTAGTTAATAAATCTATCAAATTTGTATTTTTTAAAAGATGATAAGAATAATGACATGCTCAAAACTAGATAATTAATAATAGCGAGCTATAAAATTTAATAAGTATAAATCATTGTGAAATCATTAAGAAATACTTTCATTTCAATAAACTCACCTCATGTTTATATTCATACATAAACCATTTTTTCATGTACGTAAGTATTTCTATCAAACAAGTATACACTTTTAATCATATAGTTTTTTACATCATTTCAAGGCTACATGGTAATACAAAGAGTCTTTGTATAATCAAGTATTCAATGATATTTAGTTGTAAAAGGGAGATAAAAATCAGAGTGATTTTCCTCCAACCACATATCATTGGTCCCCCACACACCTTCCAACTAGAAGTAGCCCTACCCTTTACGAGGGTAGAAAATAAAGGAGTTTATAAACTATATCATACCATTTGAGAACTAATGTGGTGTATTGACTTTGTCACATACAATATGTTATACAACCCTAGATACTCTCTAGATAAGTATGATAACTTAGACTAAAATGCAACCTACAAGACATAGTGAACTGACAATGTTGTAGCAATTTGCATTACTTTGGCCAAAGTTTTGTAATATAAAGTAATGATCTTGTATGGATATGTACATTATTGTTCACACACCTCTTTCTCAAAATTTTCATTAGAAGACCATATTATATTTACAATGATACATTATTATGACACATAAAATATGATAGAGAAAAGTAAATTACACTAACTGGGGAATATTCAAATCATGACAAGTGATTGAATAATTTTCATACACCAAGATATGTAGTCTCAAGGATTTTCTTTTTTAATTTACTGAATAGAATGACATTGCTCCATTTTAATATTAAGAGATGGTATTATTGGACACTCATACCTATATACATATTTATATTTATATTTACACACATACATGTATATATACATACATATACCTTTATATATTGATATACACATATACATAAATCCTTGATTTAAATTTTGACCAAAAACTCTAATATCATCCAAATCCGAAAGTTGATCTAAATATAACTTCACCCATGAATCAAAACATGCACTTAATTACACATTTTCATTTATAACACAACTTCACTAATAAATTGATACAATAACCTGTAACATGCCAACCCTTCAATGAAGTAAAAATTCCTAAGTTTTCACTTTGCGAGTAAATAAACTATGTAACAATCCATTGCAATAAAAAAAATTATTTTCTTTATTGAGAATATACGAAAAAAAGATACCATAACATAATACAATAAGGATTCATTTCATTACAATAATTTACAAGTTACAATCATACAAGAATGCATAAATTTACAAACATAGCTCAATGAGCTTTGGAACAAATAGCTCATAGACGGTCCAGAATCCTTCCTTTTAAATCTTGGTTCTTCTATCATTTATTGTGGAGGAGAAGAATCACTCAAGTGCTTTTCCACCAACCACGGACTCATATGTGGTCCCCTACACATCTATCATTCAATAGATGGCTCTTCCCTTTGATGAAGAGAGTGTAGAGAAATCAAATAATGACAACCAACTGAGCATAGTGTTGTTTCCTACATAACTAGAACTTTTAATCCCACAATATGGAACTAGCACGTAATACTAGACCACTTTGAATTGATAGTGGAGCCAAAGGAAGTCACACTACTTTGGTCAAAGTGTTCTCAAATGATAATCCAAATGAAGGTCATATATCACATACACTACTCAAGGTCGATTTGACTTAAGGCCATCGTAAACTACACATAGGTATGTCCTTCAATGGATAATCTATCACCCTAGAGATAACCTATCACCATTTTTACAAACTTGGAATAAATCTACTTTAACAAAGTAAATACATAAGCTCCCTCCTATACTGGAAAAATAATCCTATGAGTAAACACAATCAATGTTAGTTAAATCAATAACCTAGCTAAGAGTAAATCATTATCCACTCACGTTTAATCATATCTAGTATGTAATACCTATGATAAAAACCAACCTCCTATTATTGAGTACAAACAAGCACATCATAAAAACATCATAATAGCTTCTATTTCCTTTTCAAATCCATTCTAGTTTCCCTAAATGTAAGTACTCATAAAATACAATTCAAATCATTCATGTAGAACAACCTTTCATAAATAAAATAACAAAGAAGAAATATACACATACACGTTATCGCTTACCCAATCTATTGGAAACAATGTAGCTTCCCTAAACAACAACTAGATTGAATATAGCTTCTTAAGAGACATCACAATAACCCTCTAATTCTCAAGTTGATAGAATACTTCTCTCAAATACTACTCTTTCTCAATATAACAAAAATATCCCTCTCTCTCTCAATTAAAACTGAGTAAACTGATGAAAAATGCAGAGTAAAATGCTTGCAGAAAAATGCATACCAAACAAGTGATCAAAAACCACTATTTATACAATGATTTGGTAATTACTCAGCCTACAGTTTAGGCATGAGTTCTGACAACAACAAGCATACATAGCAACACAGATATCACAACTAAAATGTGGTGAACATGTAAGCTCATACTCAGCTAAAACAACTACATATCAACCTTGTTGATCGATAGCAATTAGAGACTAATTCAAATCAACACATAATTGAATTCAGTTTGCATTTAATAATGGACATCTATAGGTATAAGGATTCAAAGGTGGCACCAAAGTATCAATATTTACTCTTAGAGTTGGCATGGTTTCCTTCTTATCAGAAATAATATAAAAAATGTGACACCAAGCTTGCATCAACCAAGTCTCAACATGAGTCGATTTAGATAATAAATCAGTTTGAAAAAGTTGTTGACTTGTTCACACACCTCTACAGATGTTGGTTTAAGCATAATGACATGGAATTTAAATTTTTCTAATTCAAATAAGATACCCATCAAATGCATCGACTTAGTCTTCACCAAGTATCAACTTAATGTAGTGAGCTACATTGTAGTATACATGCTCCACTATGCGTGGCAGCAAGAGTAAAACTCGGCCTAACAAAATATAGTCATAGGTAACATATAATCAGCCTCTATCATTGTTAATGATAGTCGATTTCAAGTAATAGATAATATATTAAATACATATTAATATATATATAATATCACATATACATATATATAAATATCAACATATATATATATATGTATATGTATATGTATATATATATATGTTAATATATATTTATATATATATCATAAGCCATCAATGTAAGTATACATTAAATATTCAAATAAGTATAATCATGATAGTATTCACATACTAATCACAATATATTGATTGTATACGTATATATATGTATTTAAGTATATGCCTCTATGTACGTAATAATGGCAATGGCAATACATATATTGATACATCCAACTATGGAATGTTCATTTTGCCATTATTACCGTTGATGCGTATATTATGGATGTAATGTTTTGCATTCGTTACATATAACCATTTGCAGACACCGTGTTGGTGGTACATCCTATATGTATATGTCGTGGATCCCAGTGACATGCATGTGCATATATATACACATACTCCATGTACATCCTTCTTATAAATATAATCGTAATAATACAAGAAACAACTACAAAGCTCAAATAGATAAACATCACCCAATAATGCACTCTATAGTAAACAGGGCTCTAATAATGCAAACACATCAACTAAGGATGACTTACCAACAACCCACAAACTGAATCAACTCAATTATTCTACTATGGTGTGTGTATGCTCAAATAGTTTATGTTACCCATTACCCAACCAAGTTCTTCTCCTGAGTGATACTTCCCCTCCGCCTGGAGGAATTGAACATATAGTTGCAACCACTAACACATGCACACGACAGTTAAATGTTCACAAAATATGCAGTTTACGTAATACATCTCCAAAGTTAGAATATTAATTCAATAACCATTCATACACATATATGTAGTACTTTTCCAAAAGATTAAATGATATAACATTCACATATAATGCATTGATAACAAAGTACAAGCACAAATTATTCATCCCCAGAATTCACATTACATTCATATTTACCCTACATTAATGAAGTAAAGTAAATTAATTCATGAATTCGGGTTGCTCTCTATAGCGAATCATTAACCAGTAGGATTTTAATAGCAACAACTTATAAAACACTGACAACGAATCACATGTGACTTAGAAAGACATAACAAAGCATCCGAGAACGAAACTTTTGGTAAGATCTCAACATAGTCTGGTGACGAGTCTTCCTGCGTTATGGAAATTACATTAAAATTATATTATGCAAGCGAAATCTTTGATGTTTGGGCTTGATGGACTGGTGATTTGCCTCTGAGGGTCCCCATACATGCCATGATTCGGTCGTCACATGATTATCACCCTCAAGTATATACATTTGGGGTGGGACACATAGGACATTATGGCATTCTTACGAGGCCTGTTGTCTAGTTGATAAGCTATTGGATTCACCTCCTCAATAATCTCAAAAGGTCCTACATAACACATGGCTAACTTAGAAGACTTTCCAAATTTAATGGAGCTCTTGTGAGGTTTCACTCTCAACAACACTTTGTCACCTATGGAAAATTTTTGGGGCACTCTATTGGCATCAGCATAGCATTTATGTTGGTTGTTAGCTTCAGCCAACCTTTTCTTAACAATTTTAACTTGCTCCTCCATTTTCACTAACATTCCTGGTCCAAGACTCACTATGTCTTCTAGTCTATCCCAACTTATAGGAGTTTGACACTTTTGACCATACAATTCCTCAAAAGAAGCCATCTTTATCACAGAATGATAAGAATTGTTGTAGGAAAATTCTACTAAGGGTAAGTAGTCTTCCCACATGTATTGTTGATCCATACAATACATCCTAAGTAGGTCTTCCAATACCTAATTCACCCTTTCATTTTTCCCATTCATTTTTGGATGATATGTTGAGCTAATATTCAATTGAGTCCCTAGTGTAGAAAATAAAGTTTTTCAAAACCTAGAAGTGACTCGTGCATCCCTATCTGAGATAATCTTCTTAAGAATCCCATGCAACCTAAACACTTCTTGCACAAATTTCCTTGGTACAACAAGTGCTCCATCAGTTAGATTCTTGAGTATAAAATGTGCTACTTTGGTAAGCTTATCTACAACCACAAGAATGGCATTGTGCTTATTTCTTGACATAGGCAATCCTTGCACAAAGTCCATACTTATGACTTGTCACTTCCTCTCTAGTATATCATGTGGGTATAACAAGCCCGCAAGATGATGATGCTCTACTTTCACCCTTTTACACTCAAGCCACCTAGCCACAAATCTAGCAACATCTCCTTTCATCCCTTTCTAGAAGTATAATGGCTTTACATATCCCATCATTTTCGTCACTCCAAGGTATCTGGAGTACAATGCTTTGTGTACTTCCTTCCATACAAGATTTCTTAAGCCTTCTACATCGGGTACATACATTCTACCCTTATATCTAAGCAATCCATTAGGTTAAAAAATAAATCCTTCATACCTAGAATCTTGTGGATTGCTAGGGAGTGATTTCTTGATTTGCAAGTAGTACTCATCCTCTTTACATTTCTGCAACACTTGCCCTTTAAAGTCGGTTTGTATTATTACTATTGAAGCAATATGACATCTTCAACTCAAGGCGTCAGCAACCTAATTTCCCTTCCCTTTTATATAATTGAAATTGAAATCATAATCAGCTATCAACTCTAACCATCTTCTTTGTCTAGCATTCAGATTAGGTTGAGTGAAAAGGTAATTTAACCCATTATGATCAATTTTCATCTCAAAGGGTTTTCCTAACAAGTAATGCCTCCATATTTGTAATGTGTGAACCACAACCGCTAATTCTAACTCATGCAGTGGATAATTCATCTCATAAGGTTTCAACTTCTTGGATTCATAAGCAATTACTTGCCCATCTTGCATTAACACACCTCCTAATCCCTCTCTGGATGCATCTTTGATAACATAAAGTTACCCTCAAGATCTAGTACTTTCAAGATCGGTGTGGTGGTTAACTTCTCTTTGAGTAGGTCAAAAGCTTCTTGGCACTTCTTAGTCTATTCAAATTTCTTCCCTTTCATTTGTAAATAAGTAATTGGAAAAGAAATCTTAGAGAAGTTTGCAACTAAATTTTTATAATACCCTACTAGACCCATGAAACTTCTTACCTCCAACACATTCTTAGGTACATGCCATGATGAGCCCAAAATATGCTCATGATTTGAGTATTATGTTGTATTTTTAATACCCTTACTCTTATTGTTAATGGTTGTTTTAACTCTTTAAAGACCTTTTTATCGGGTGGTATCCTGTAGCAATACATTCCTATATTCCTGCACCCTAACATTTTTATATGTCTATATTAATTACCCTGTTTGACTTCCCAAATGACTGATTTAATGCATGTAGTTTTTGTATAATGAAATAGATTTAATATGTGATTAATGAATGAATATTGTGTAGTTGCCATGCGTGCTTTCTTTTGCTTATGTCGCCTTGTGTTTCGCAGGTTGTTGAAGGAAGCATGAACAAGTCAAGTGCAGCTGATCTTGGCCTTGCAGTAAAGTCCATTTCCTGCACAACTTCGAGGAAGTTGTTCTGGCGAAGACTCTCTGACTGAGTTGTTGGGAAGAAATCTAAATATTAATTAATCTGGGAAGAGTGGAATGCTAAATTCTCTCTGAATCATCTTGAACGGATATGCTTATTTATGAAGTTTGTTCCTCAGTTTTAGGATACATTTATATCCACGTCTTTCTCTGTTAGGGTTAGGTAGTTAGTTGCTTTCCTAATTTAAATAAGTGTTCCTCCTATGTGGGTGAACAACATAGAAAGCATATTATGTAAGAGTTAGTATCATAATAAGAATCAAAGTTTTGTTAGTTTTCTGAGAGCAGAATAATCAATGTAGATGACTTCAAGTTATGAATAAAAGTTGATGAAGTTCTGAGTTTCATCTTTGTGTAAATTAGTTGATGCTTGCTAAGGGGGCCCACTTAGTAAGTATTTGTAGTTGAGTAGTTGATTATCTTCTATTGATTATAGGTTAGATTTCATTTTTTAAAATTTTTAGCACAAACTCAATTTTATATTGTTCCTGCAGCATCAGGAATCCATCCTTGTGCTTGTTCCTGCAGCATAAGGCCAGTTCATAGTTTGTTTCTTAGTAATAGTGGTTCTGATTTATGCTTTGGTTAATTTATGTTTGAGTTAAGAATACTTTACATTACTTTCCTGTAGCATAGGTATAATTTCTTCCAAGTATTTATTTCTGGTAAGTTGTGACTGAAACTGGTTCTTAGTGCACATACAGTGCTGCTCCATTTCAAGTATGCGTTCCCTAGTTTGACAAGTAAATGAACAACCATAAGAAGATATTAGTCACCTAATGGAATGTCCAATTCCTAGGTTAGGATTTTCCATGAAATCCTTTTGTGGATGCGACCATTTTTGGCACCGTTGTCAGGGATGGTGTCAAGCTAAGAACCTCCTATAGTCATTATTAGCAGTAGTTTAGTCTGTTATTCAAGCATTTTCAAATTATTTCAAATTACCATCCATTTTGTTGCACGCATAGAAGAAGAGACACTCTGGGAAGATTTCTCCCTAACCTTCCATTCATTGATAACAATCCTGAACCAGCTTATAATTTATTTGAGGAAGGAGGAGATCAAAATATTAATCCATTTGCTGAAAACCTATTTGTTGAACTACCATTTGATCTAGCTAATGAAGAACCTGAAGAAAATCCATTTGCTCTGATAATCCATCAAGTAACTATAGCACATAATCCACCTAATCGACCTCCTACTTTTGAATTCCCCGTCGTTTCCCAGCAAAATAATGATAACCTTAAAAATATTCCTTCCTCGTTACTTCCCAAGTTCTATGGACTAGTTATAGAGGACCCAGAAACCTTCTTGTTTGAGTTTGACATCCTCTGTCACAACTATGATTACACTTCAGATGCTCATAGGCTGAAGTTGTTTCCTGCTATCTTAAAACAGGGAACTCTTAGATGGTTCATGAGTTTGGGAAGAGGTGTTGTTGATAGTTGGGCAGCCATGCAAACAAAATTTCTTGAGAAATACAAGGAATATTGTAAGAGTGGCTGTAAGGGTGAAGATATATTCAGAATTCAACAAAAGGAGGATGAAAACCTGGACAACTATATCTTAAGATTCTTGTTTTCACTGAAAAATAATTCAAACCATACTCTCAATGAAGAATCTCAGAAACTACTCTTTCTAAGAGGAATCAGTGATACCTGCATAGATGCCCCAGACCTGGTGGGAGGAGGTGATATAACCCAAGTGTCTTGGGATGATATAAAGAAAATATGTATCAACTACTCTCGAGCAAACATTAAGAAGGGTAGAGGTCATCAAGCCACAGTGGGAAAGTCTTCTACTAGTGAAGTTTCACGGATGGAGATCACAAATTTTTTGTCAGATTTTAAGCAGGATATCATAAATAACATGGCTACACAGTTGGATACCATGCAAGCTTGCAAGAAATATGAGGAAGCTGAAGCAATCCTGGCCAATTTTTGTCCACATTGTAGATAGAAGAAACATGACTGCAGATGCAAGATGGTGGCTAACCTATAGGCTAAGCAATTACCTACTAATTTTAAGATGGTGGAAGGAGATGATGACCAAGTATTCTTCATTGCACAAAGGCGAACATGGGCTCAAAGACAAGGTATGCCTCAAGACCCTTTGACTTTTGGTAATCCTTACTCTATTTACAATAACTAATGGCAATTTCCTCAAGGAGGTTGGCAGCAGCCACAAGGACAATGGACTCCACCTCAAGGTAATTGGCAGTTGAATTCCCAATGGAAAGGTCCTCAACAATGGCAGAACCAATCCACTGGAGCCTTGCAGCCTCAGCAGTCACAACCTTCGGCCCTTATGCCACCTCCTACAGCACCTGCAGCGAATACTGACCCTCCAAAACAAACCCCTATGCCTGCTCAACCATTGCCAAATCCTAATAATAAGCAGCAAAAGCAGCCTATGTATTGTGCAGAAGCCAATCAGTATCTAGTTTATGCCCTGAATATTCATGTTATCCATCTCAGGTCTGGAACCACTCTCCCTGTTCTACAGCCGCCTGTAATTACAGAGATTCTAGACTCTGCCTCTGAACAAACTATTGATCCTGCAGAAAATATACCTGTATCAGATACTGCCTCTAAGGAGCATGTCTTGCAACATCAGGCTAAACCACCTTTTCCTCAGAGATTGCAACTCACTACATCCAAGTCTATGGAAGAGCCTACATTTGATATTCTGGATCAGCTAAAGAATGTACACATTCAAATTCCTCTCTTAAAATCCATTAAAGATATCCCAATATATGGAAAATCCATTAAAAGGCCTATTTGAAGAAGCCAGGAAGAAAGAGAAAGGATCCTCAAACTATCCATGTTCTAGGACAGTTAGCAGATATTATGTCAAGGAAGATAGTTATTCCAAAATATACTGACCCTGGGAGTCATGTGTTACAAATCACTATTAATGGTCAGACAGTAAAGAATGTGTTGATTGACCTTGGTGCAGCCATCAATGTAATGACTAAGCATACTATGGAATCTTTGTATATCCTAGCCATTCGGTCTACACCTACTGTCTTGCAGCTTGCTAATAGTTCCACAGTAACACCTGATGGAGTGGTAGAAGATGTCATTGTCATCCTAGAGTCTTGGGAGTACCCAACAGACTTTACCATATTGTCCACTAAGATAACCTTGGGAGGATATCCTATCATCCTAGGTAGACCCTAGTTAGCCACAGCTGATGCCCTTATAGGATGTTGTTCAGGAGACATGACAATTTCTGATGGTCAGTCAAGAAAGAAGTTGGCTTTATACCACTTGTCTAGCCTCAACCAGACTTATCTCAACCAATTTGGCTAGATTTAGGAGAGGAAACTGAAGAAGTCAATTCCTTGGCCCAGCTAATGATGTTGCAACCTAATCCATTTTCTTAGCTTTAGAGTGAGGATGGCCTGCTTTTACAAATTTTGCAGTCCAACCTTGATTTGAGTAGTTCATCTATTTTCGATAGCTGTCCTCAACAGTGTTTCCTGTAGCAACTCAATCCTAAGAGCCCGGCACATAAATTTCCTACAGTCTATCATAATTTGCTTCCACATGACATACAAACACCACCTGTATTAGCAACCTCCATGAATGATCTTACTAAGCAGGTAGAAATGTCTCCAGACTGTTGTCTAAACATAAATAATAAGTTGTCTCCTTCTTAACAAATTGTCCTGGTCACAATGCTGCAAGTTCAACACACAAATTTTGCATGGGACTATGGGGATATGAAGGGACTAGATCCTCAACTCTATACTCACAGAATCTACATTAAGGAAGACTGTTCACCTGTTAGGTAGCCTCAAAGAAGGATAAATCCAGCACTTAGGGAAATAGTTAAAACAGAGCTCCAAAAATTGTTTGATGTTGGTTTCATCTACCCCATTTCAGACAGTCAATGGGTATCTCCATTGGTGATTGTTCCTAAAAAAGAGGAAAATGGAGAGTTTGTGTAGACTACAGGGAGTTGAATACAACAACTAAAAAGGACCACTTTCCACTGCCATTTGTTAACCAAGTGCTAGACTCATTGTCTGGTAAAAAGTATTTCTCCTTTTTGGATGGATACAGTGGGTATAATCAAATTAGAATTGCCCCTCAGGATCAAGACAAAACAACTTTTACTAGTCCATGGGGCACTTTTGCCTACTCTGTCTTACCTTTTGGCCTATGTAATGCACCTGCAACATTTCAAAGGGCAGTGATTAGTATTTTTGCCGACATATCTCATGATTGTATGGAGATCTACATCGATGACTTCACCACTTATGGAGCCACTTATGAAGAAGCATTAACAAATTTGGAGAAAGTGTTGAAAAGATGTAAGGAGCAAAATTTGTTTTTGAATAGTGAGAAATGTTTTATGATGATGCAAGAGGGAATTGTTTTAGGCCATCATATCTCTAAGGCGGGAATTCAGGTTGATCCTGCAAAAGTCAAAGTCATTCTAAATTTGCAAACACCTATGAATCAAAAGGATGTTAGAAGTTTCCTAGGACATGTTGGATATTATAGAAGATTTATTAAATATTTCAGCAAAATAGCCAGTCCATTATATGCTTTATTGACTAAGGATTCTGAATTTAATTAGACAGAGGCCTGTGACAAATCTTTCCTGCAACTTAAGAACTTACTAACTCAGGCACCTGTTCTTCAAGGACCGAAGTGGAGTTTTCCCTTTCATATACACACAAATGCTTCTAATTATGCCATAGGGGTAGTTTTAGGACAGAAAGAGAATTCCATTGAGCATGCCATATATTTCATTAGCAAAAACCTGCAAGGCCCTTAATTAAACTATACTGTCATAGAGAAAGAATTACTAGCAGTTGTGTATGCCTTGAACAAGTTCTAACATTATGTCACTGGTTACCAAATATTTGTCCATACAGATCATGCAGCAATAAGATACCTCATGAATAAGCCTGCCATATTTGACAGATTAGCAAGATGGCTCCTATTGTTGCAGGAATTTGATATCATAGTTATTGATAAACCAGGTCGGGTTAATGTGGTGGCTAATTTCTTGTCAAGACTTCAAACAACTACACTTGCCACCCCAGAGGTAATTGATGATAGATTTCCAGATGAACATCTATTTTTCATTGCTGCTTGAACCCCATGGTATGCAGATATTGCAAATTACTTAGCAGCCAACAAGATTCCAGCCCACTTCTCACCAAAAGAAAGACAACTGTTGGTAGAGAAAAGTTTTAACTTTTCATGGATTACAGACTGTTTATTCTACACAGGACCTAACCAAGTCATGAGAAGATGTGTTAGGGAAGATGAAACCTATGACATATTGCATGTCTATCATGATGAGCCATGTGGTGGGCACTTTGTAGCTAAGAGAACATCTATGAAGGTGCTTGCTATTAGATACTATTGGCCCACACTACACAAAGATGTTGCAGCCTACACCAGGAAATGTGACAGATGTCAACGCATGGGAAGACCAACAAGGTATGATGAAATGCCCCTGTATCCTCAAGTGGTAGTCAGTCCCTTTGATAAGTGGGGCATGGATTTTTTTGGGCCTATTGATCCTCCATCCAATGGGAAATCATTTATTTTAGTTTGTACTGATTATGTAACCAAATGGGTGGAAGTGAAAGTAATGACACATGCCCGTGACAATAAGGTTGTTGAATTCCTGTATGAGCATATCTTTACTCGGTTTGGAGTCCTAAGGGAACTTTTCACTGATCAAAGAGCTCAGTTTACATCCAATTTAATCATTGCACTAATGAATGATTACAAGATCAGGAACATAAAATCTAGCCCCTATCACCCTTAGGCCAATGGTCAGGCAGAAGTTACCAACAGAGAAATTGAGGCGATCATTACCAAGACAGTCCAATTACACAAGAAGGATTAGAGCAGTCAACTTCCTGAAGCCGTCTAGGCCTATAGGACGACATGGAAAACAACTACAGGGTTTACTCCTTTTGAATTACTCTATGGAAAAACTGTTATGTTGCCAATAGAGTTTGAGCATAAGACCTTAAAGACTGCTCTAGAGCTTAACATTGATATTTCAAAAGCCCAAAAGGAATGTCTCCTGCAGCTGAATGCATTGGATGAGATAAGGAAAGATGCCCTGCAACATACTGAAGCTATCCAGCAGCAAAGAAAAAAATGGCATGACCGCCATATCAGAACTAAGCAATTCTCTTCTGATGATTGGGCGCTACTCTATGACTCTAGGTACAAAGAAAATCAAGGTAAACTCACCACACGATGGCTTGGTCCTTATGAAATTGAGAATGTATTTGATAATGGTTCAGTTTAGTTGGTTACAATAGATCCTGTCTGATTCAAGCTATTGGTTAATGGCCACCATCTTTAGTTGTATTATAAGCCAACATCCAAAGATGATTTTGTGAAGCAGTTTCTTTCGGAAGCAGCCACTGATCCTCTTGCAGCAAAAGGCTTCAGCCTTTCTCCTGCAGCATCTCTTTAAATTCCACGTTGCATGTTCATAATAAAGGTTTCCTTTTTAAGGAAGCCGCTCTTTTCTAATTTTCATCCATCACCACCATTCATTTCTCTTCTTCTACATCACCCATCCATGTCATCCATTCTCCTGTATTGCCCACATTTATGATTTCACTTCAGTCGTCATTTCATGCTGAAGCTATCATCTTTCCCAGCACGTACGAACATTTATTGAAAGGTATGCGATATCTTTTGTTGTTGCATCATTTATTTATTTCATTCTATTCATTCACTACTATGTCCATATCAGTCATTATTGCAAGATCTTCACCTATCCTTCCGTACATGTGTGGACACATGTCATATTTTAAGTAGGGGGTGGGATAATCCATTTCAAACTTTTTCTTATGCCGATGTCATAACTGTTTGGACATTTTTATTTTCTTGTACTTTCCAAATATGACTACATATTTCCATCCTAAATAATAATTAAATTGTTTGATTTGAGTAGTTGTAACAATCATTGCATGCAATTATCTTTTGAGTTCATTCTTGGAAAAGAAGAGAAAAGTGATGGCAGGACAAAAAGAAGCAGAGTAGAAAAAGTAAAAAGTTTTTTGATTTTCATAAAAGAGTTTGAGTTTCAGCTGAGACAATTTGTGAATATGGGTGGCCAATTGGTAAGGCATGAGCCTGTAGCTCATGAGCTATTGACACAAAATCCTCAAACAGTTCAAGCATTCAGCCTTTGTGGTTGGTTAAATTATTTTTTGAGGTTACATTCTTTTAATGAGGAAGTTGCGGGCGAATTTTTGAGAACTCTTTCTGAAGGAGAGGCTACAGTATGGGGTTTGACAGTAGCTGTAACAGAAGAACAAATTGCAGAAGTAACTGGGCTTCCAGCCGTTGGAGAGAATTTTTCTTCAGATGTTGTCTCTGCTAGGGCAGAATTTACAGTACCAACTGATGGACCCTTGGAGGTTTCTAAGCAAGGATGCAAACGAGTGTCATTACCTCCTCCATACCCAGAATATGTTGCTTTTATAATCAGGTACTTAACGTGTGAGGGGCATTTTTCTTATCTACATTCCTACCATTTTAAATTGTTGAGTCATATGAGGCACGGGTTAGCTGTTAATGTTCCAAACTTTTTGTTAAATCTTTTGAAACAATGCACCCATGAAACCCAGAGGGGTAGGGATAACTCTGTTGCCCATCATGCCCTTATTAAACTCTTGATTGAACGTTTTCTAAGGGATGTGTCACCTCTTTCCTAGCAAGAATTTGTTGACCAAAAGAGTCTGTAACTTCTAGAACCCCTAGAGCACTCCCTGCATGACCCAAGAAAAAGAAAAAAAGAATAGCATTTATAAGTAGGGAAGCAGAGTAAGAATCATCTGCTCCTGCAACACTTAGTCCTACAGCCTCCACACCAGAGTCCTCTACCCGAGTATGAACCAGGTCTGCTAGTAGAAGAGAAAAAGGAAAAACAAAGGTAGGAGAGTCATCTGGGTCAGAACAAACCCCAAAATCTGACCCTCATCCTTAGAAGAGGCAACGTTCTACTCCTGCAACATCCTCCCCTGTAGTAGTTTCTCCTACAACAATGCCTGTTGCCACCACAAGTTCACCATCATCTTCTTCCGTTAAGTTTGATTCCTCTAGGAAACTCAGAAAGAGGAAAGCTATGAGAGCACCTCCTACAGTTGCAACATTGCCAAAAAGAGTTTCAACAAGGAAACAACGTAAAGTCAACCCTACCTCAGCTCAACCTGAAATTATAATATTTTATGAGGAATTTGAAGAATCTGAACATGATGTTTCTCAGGATGTATCTGAGAATGTTGCACAAAGTTTATTTGTTATTCCTAAGGAAGAACAAATTGAGACAATGGAATTTGAGCAAGCACAACATGATGAAAGGGGGATGCCAAGTCTCGATGACTTGCCTAACGCAGCTATGCAAATTTTAGAGGAAGCACAATCTCTTCTAGCACAGCAACAAAAATTTATCCTGCAGCAAGAAGAAGAATAGCCTATACAATTTGAGGTATCCAATGAAACCTCATTACCTTCTGCAACTTGTCAAGAAATAATTGTTTATAAAAAGACATTTTTGATTGAATTTTTGGAATACCTTAGAACTACATGGAGGCCGGTCACATTTTAAACCTTATTTTTCACCACTTAGCCAAAACTGAAGTACAACAAAGCCTTTGGGAGGTAGAGAAGAAGCAATTGAAAAGAAAAATTGAAAGGTAGGAATAGTAAATTCAAGAACTAAAGGAGAAAATGAATGAAATGATGAAGGTAACTAGTCAAATCATGGAATGTAGACCACCACCCAGGGTTTATGCCCTGTGCCTTAAGGAACAATTCCTTTGGTTTCAATTAATGAAAATTTCAAGGAACTTAGATCCTGTTATTCATACAGCCAAAGAATTTTATGATGCATACCAAGTAGCCCCTAGTTGGCTGAAGAATTATTTGTGTGAATTTTATTTGCATGGTTTGATAATTCCCTCTGAAATAGAGTGGAATCCACTTCTTTATATTGGTGATATTCATTTAAGGGCACTCATGTCTTGGGCAGCAAATGAAACTAATTATGGAAAACAATTGGAGGCCTATGAAGAAGTTGAAAGGGATGAGCCCATCCCACTGCAACCTAAGAGCTCAGATCCCTACACAATGTTGAAAACTTGGCTTACCGTTGCATATGGATTCAATGATCAAATAGTCAGAATAAAAATATTTGATCTCAGGAAACAAGTATATGATGAATTCAAAGGCTAGCCATATCTGTTTTGGAAGCTATCGTCTTCCAGAATTGAGAAAAGATGGAAAAAATTAACTGTTGGTTTAAGAAGGTCTAAGCCTCATAGCCCCCTGAATTTCAAGGCAACCCTCAGAAGAACAGAAAGGTAAATGGAGCTCGGTCTTCAGAAGAGGTTTGAGTTATGGTTGCCTTTGACATTTCGACCTCCTGTTTTGATGTGGCCACTTTACCCCTATTGAGCTACAAATATTAATGAGGATACAGAAGCCCGTAGATATGAAAGATGGTAGAATTTCAGAGGTTTCTATTACAAGTTCAAAACTTCATTGCAGGGTCATGCCACACCTACTGATTTCAGGGAGACAACCAGGAGGCTTAATACTGGAGGACCATCATTAGGCTAAGTAGGGGGCAAATGATGAACCCAAAATATGCTCATGATTTGAGTATTATGTTGTATTTTTAATACCCTTACTCTTGTTGTTAATGGTTGTTTTAACTCTTTAAAGACCTTTTTATCGGGTGGTATCCTGTAGCAATACATTCCTATATTCCTGCACCCTAACATTTCTATATGTTTATATTAATTACCCTGTTTGACTTCCCAAATGACTGATATAATGCATGCAGTTTTTGAATAATGAAATAGATTTAATATGTGATTAATGAATGAATATCGTGTAGTTTCCATGCGTGCTTTCTTTCGCTTTTGTCGCCTTGTGTTTCGTAGGTTGTTGAAGGAAGCATGAACGAGTCAAGCGCAACTAATCTCGGCCTTGCAGTAAATTTCATTTCCTACACGACTTCGAGGAAGTTGTTCTGGCGAAGACTCTTTGACCGAGTTGTTGGGAAGAAATCTAAATGTTAATTAATCTGGGAAGAGTAGAATGCTAAATTCTCTCTAAATCGTGCTAAACGGATATGCTCATTTATGAAGTTTGTTCCTTAGTTTCAAGATACATTTATATCCACGTCTTTCTCTATTAGGGTTAGGTAGTTAGTTGCTTTCCTGATTTAAATAAGTGTTCCTCCTACGCGGGTGAACAACATAGAAAGCAGATTATGTAAGAGTTAGTATCATAATAAGAATCAGAGTTTTGTTAGTTTTCTGAGAGCAGAACAATCAATGTAGATGACTTCAAGTTATGAATAAAATTTGATGAAGTTCTGAGTTTCATCTTTGCGTAAATTAGTTGATGCTTGCTAAGGGGGCCCACTTAGTAAGTATTTGTAGTTGAGTAGTTGATTATCTTCTGTTGATTATAGGTTAGATTTCATTTTTTAAAAGTTTCAGCACAAACTCACTCTTATATTGTTCCTGCAGCATCGAGAATCCATCCCTATGTCTGTTCCTGCAGCATAAGGCCAGTTCATATTTTGTTTCTTAGTAATAGTGGTTCTTATTTCTGCTTTGGTTAAGTTATGTTTGAGTTAAGAAGACTTTACATTACTTTCCTGTAGCATAGGTAGAATTCCTTCCAAGTATTTATTTCTGGTAAGTTGTGACTGAAATTGGTTCTTAGTGCACATACAGTGCTGCTCCATTTCAAGTATACGTTCCCTAGTTCGACAAGTAAATGAACGACCATAAGAAGATATTAGTTTCCTAATGGAATGTCCAATTCCTAGGTTAGGATTTGCCATGATTTTTATATCCTTTTGTGGACGCGACCAGGCCACTCAAGTACTGCCTTGATCTTAGTTGGATCTATAGAAATTCCCTAATGTATCCTCTTTTGAAAGAATGTACACTTAGAGAGTTTACCATACAACTTATGTTCTCTCGAATGTTATAAAAATATCTCTAAATGCTCGCAATGTTCCTCCTCATTCCTAGAATAAATCAAGATATCATCTAGAAAAATTAATACAAATTTGTCTAGGCAGTCCCTAAATACACTATTCATTAGGTTTATAAATGTTGTAGGTGAATTTGTTAAACCAAAGGATAAAACAATGAACTCATAGTGTCCATATCTGGTTCTAAATGTAGTTTTAAAGATGTCTTCATCCTTGATCCTCAATTGGTGATATCCAAATCTCAAATCTATTTTAAAGAATATAGTGACTCCCCTCATCTAATCGAAAATATAATCAGATACTTGTTCTTTACCATAGCTTTGTTAAGGATATGATAGTCGATGCACAAATGCAAAGTACCATCCTTCTTTTTAACAAAGATGACTAGTGCTCCCCAAGGCGAAACACTTGGTCTTATCAACCCTTTAGACAATAATTCATCCAATTGTGCCTTAAGTTCCATAAGCTCAATGGTTGTCATCCTATATGGAACCTTGGAAATAGGTTCAAACCTTGGAACTATATCAATAGAGAAGTCATATTATTTTTAGTGGCAACCCTAGTAACTCATCTAGAAACACATCCAAAATTTTCCTCAATATTGGATACTTCTCCATATCGGACTTTCAAGTTTCATCCATTTCACCATCTTCTAACTCTTGAAAGCTCTAGAATTCTAAGTTATCAAGATCCTTTTCTAGTTCTTTCACGATAAAAAGTTTACACCCTTTTTTCTTAGCTCTTAATAGCTACATTGTCGTGATTTGATGAATCCTGACCTCTCTAAGTATCCCTTGAAATTTTATGTGATTACCAAAATCATCTAGGCACTTTATAGTTTTAGCATGACAATCTACTTTAGCCCTATGTCTCCACAACCAATTCATACCTAGGATAACATCATATGATCCTAGAGGTGTGACATAAAGGTTCACTTTTGTAGAAAAACTAGGTAGTTCTATCCTAGCCTCAAATAGACATTGTTCCACCTTTGCTCTTGTTTGGTTTGCATACTCTACATCCCAAGACATTGCCATGTATCCCGCCTTCCTAGATAATTGCTTAGCTACTCTAGGTGAAATGAAATTCTCAATTGCACCAGTATCAATAAGAATAAAAATAGGTAAGCCAAACAAAATACATGGTGTTTCATCTAAAGTTACTTGATACTCCTCTTGACAATCATCCGCAACTACATGTATCTTTTATTGAAACATCGCCTACTGGGTGGGTAAGGAATTACCATATGGTCGTGATCCAGAAGTTTTATTAGGACATTCATTAGCATAGTGGCCCCCTCCACATGCAAAAAATCCCGTAGTCGGTTCTCTTTTCCTGGAAAGTTCTTCAGACTTCTTGACATTTTTGTTAGCTTTTTTGGTATTACCAATGCTGGAACTATTCCTCTTATGGTCTCTTCTAGATTAGTTTCCATCATTGCAAAACCCTTTTCCCTTTTTCCTTGGTACATTTGCATAGATTCCACCTTCTTTGGGACTGGCTTGTCAGGAATTTCCACAACCTTCTTATGCTCTCTACTTTCTTGACGGGTGGAGTTAGCCTTGAGCTTTTTCTCCTGTTTAATTGCTTTCTCATATACAAGATCCATTGTTGTTGGACCGTGCGTATCCACCTCTCCTCTGATCTGGCTGTTAAGTCCCATAATAAACTTTCTTATGTGGAAGCGTTCATATTTGTGATATATGGAAATGTAATGTAGAAGTTGGGTAAACTTATCCCAATACTTGTTGACTGTCATATTCCCTTGTTTCAAACCCTAGAAATCTAAGAATTTTTTGTCATAGTAGATTTGGGGAAATTATCTCTTACGGAAGATCTCAAAAAATTCTCCACATGTCAACTTCCATGAGTTAATATTGAGTTCCAACTTTTTGTTCATCCACTAGTTAGAGGCTTCTCCTACTAACTGGTAAGCACCCCAAGCAGCTTTAGTGGTCTCAATGTAGTTTCAAATTTCAAAATACTTTTCCATTTGGACAAGTAACACCTCAACCTCATCTCCACCAGCACTTCCATCAAACTTGGGTGGGGTAATCTTCTTCATGTCCTTGGAAAGCTCAGAATTCATATGCTTCTTATTTCTTTCCTCATATAGCATAGGTGATTTTTCCCTCTCATGATTATGAGTTTCACCATGCCCATGAGAAGAGTTTTCTCCCTCATGCTCATTAATGGGAACTTCTTTCTCTACCCTATCTTTAACTATTTCCTGCTCAAATTTAGTTAACCTTGCCAAGATTTGGTCAAGTCTAGCCTCAACTCCCATGGGTTCTTGCCTAACTTCATGGCTTGCATCTAGATTAGTTCTTGTCCTTACCATCTTCACTAGAATGGATTTTACCTGAATGTTTATCCATGTTAGAATAAATTATGTTATCAACTATCTTATGGAAAACATTAAAAATGGCATTCATATGCACATAAAGAATTCCACATAAGATTAAGCACACACTTTTTGATAATCATATAATTTTATTCATTTCATAAGGATTTCAATATCCAAAGTGATTACATGCAGTGACTATTCAGATAGTCGAGTGGAGAGTATCCCTTGGATTCACTCTCTGACAGATAACTTAAAGGAGTATAACCTACATACTGAGATTGTTTCTCATCTCTCATTTCTTCGTACCTATCCTAGAAAGGATAATAGCCTTCAAATTTTTCATATGTTAGATAGTTATGAGGTACATATCCCTTAGATTTGTTACTTGAGGAGATTACAATTACTCCCACTAGTGGAAGAACTTTAGGGTCCCTAAAGGTAAATGTCATACTAACGCTCCCTTCCAAGGGCATATCCTTGGAAAGTGATAATGACTCAAACTTTTATAGTGAGATGGAAGGTAGGTAGTTGTACTTGGCCTCCATCTTCATCTTCCTCTTCACATCGTTGATATGAGAAAGTGTGTGCCTAAAGGTTTCGATGTCACTCAACTAGATGACATTGTCGAAGTTGGTACCTTCTATTTTTCTAATGATGGCTTCTCTTTCCTTCTTGGCCTTGAGGCAGCCCTTGTTTCTAATTACTTACTTTTGAGTTGTTAATCTAAGATGCACCATCTAACACAAGAATTTCCAAACATTAGACAATGTTGGATGGAAAGAATGGTGAGCTCATAGGTTCCAGAGAAAAACCTGGTAGCTCTGATACCACATGTAACATGCCAACCCTTCAATGAAGTAAAAATTCCTAAGTTTTCACTTTGCGAGTAAATAAACTATGTAACAAGCCATTGTAATAAAAAAATTATTCTCTTTATTGAGAATCTACGAACAAAGATACCATAACATAATACAATAAGGATTCATTTCATTATAACAATTTACAAGTTACAATCATACAAGAATGCATACATTTACAAACATAGCGCAATGAGCTTTGGAACAAATAACTCATAGATGGTCCAGGATCCTTCCTTTCAAATCTTGGTTCTTTTGTCATATGTTGTGGAGGAGAAGCATTACTCAAGCACTTTTCCTCCAACCATGGACTCATATGCAGTTCCCCGCACATCTATCATTCAATAGATGGCCCTTCCCTTCAACAAAGAGATTGGTAGAGTAATCGAATAACAACAACCAACTAAGCATAGTGTTGTGTCCTACATAACTAGAACTTGTAATCCCACAATTTGGAACTAGCATGTAATACTGGATCACGGTGAATTAACAGTGGAGCCAAAGGCAGTCACACTACTTTGGCCAAAGTGTTCTCAAATGGTAATCCGAATGAAGGTCATCTATCACATACACTACTCAGGGCTGATTTGACTTAAGGCCATCTTAAACTACGCATAGGTATTTCCTTCAATGGATAATCTATCACCCCATAGATAACCTATCACCATTTCTATAAACTTGGAATAAATCTACTTTAACAAAGTAAATACACAAGCTCCCTCCTATACTAGAAAAATAATCCTATGAGTAAACACAATCAATGCTAGTTAAATCAATGACCTAGCTAAGACTAACTCATATGCCACTCATGCTTAATCATATCTAGTATGTAATACCTATGATAAACTTCAACCTCCTATTATGGATTACATACAAGCACATCATAAAAACAACATAACAGCTTCTATTTCCTTTTCAAATCCATTCTAGTTTCCCTAAATGCAAGTACTCATAAAAGACAATTCAAAGCATTCATGGAGAATAATCTTTCATAAATAAAATAACAAAGAAGAAATATCCCCATGCCTGTTATCACATATCCAATCAATTGATAGCAATGTAGCTTCCCCAAACAACAACTAGACTAAATATAGCTTCTCAAGAGGTGTCACAATAACCCTCTAATTCTCAAGTTGATATATTACTTCTCTCAAATACTAATCTTTCTCAATATAACAAAACTCTCTCTTTCTCTCAATTAAAACTGAGTAAACTAATAAAAATGAAGAGTAAAATGTTCGCATCAAAATGCATCTCAAACAAGTGATCAAGTACCACTATTTATACATCAATTTGGTAACTACTCAACCTACAGTTTATGCATGAGTTCTAATAGTAGCAAGCATGCACAACAACACATATATCATAGCTAAAAGGTGGTGAACATGTAAGCTCATACTCAGCTAAAACAACTACAAATCAACCTTGTTGATCGACAATAATTAGAGACTAATTCAAATCAACACATGATTGAATTCGGTTTGCATTTCATTATGGACATCTACAAGTATAAGGATTCAAAGGTGGTGCCAAAGCATCAATATTTACTCTTAAAGTTGGTGTGGTTTCCTTCTTATAAAAAATAGTCAATATCAAAAATGCGACACCAAGCTTGCATCGGCCAAGTCTCAACATGAGTCAATTCATATAATAAATCAGTTTGACAAATTCGTCAACTTGTTCACACATCTCTACAAATGTTGGTTTAAGCATAATGACATGGTGTTTAAAGTTTGCTAAGTCAAATAAGATACCCATGAAATGTGTCGACTTAGTCTTCACCAAGTATCAACTTAATGTAGTGAGCTACATTGTAGTATACATGCTCCACTATGCGTGGCAGCAAGAGTAAAACTTGTCCTAATAAAATACAGTCATAAGTAACATATAATCAACCTCTAATAATGACAAGAAAGAACTCCAAAGCTCAAATAGATAGACATCACCCAATAATACACTCTATAGTAAACAGGGCTCTACTAATGTAAACACATCGACTAAGGATGACTTACCAATGGGTGCTGCCACAATAATGGGTTACACTTTTTGGGACATCCTGATTTTTGCTTGAAATCACATATTTTTAGAAAATACAATGATTTATGACTTTAAAGGTTCCATTTAAATTACTTTAATTAAAGAGGGATTAATCAAATCCCCGTAGATAAAACCCCCTTGGATAGAACCTTGTTAGATTTAAACCATAACTATAATCAAGTCCCCTCTACACCTATCAAAATGTTGATAAAAAACCACTTTTGATTTACCTTTTGGGTGATCAAATGAATTCATTTAAAATTTATGTTTTGTAAGCCTATAACCCTTATTATAAGCTTCCCAAAAAGTATAATTTTAAATATGTTTAATTTTATTATTATATTTATTTGTTATTTTTTGTGAATATAGGATTTTCAATGAACATCAAGTTCTTTATTTCACACATACGAAAAAATAGAAAAATAGAGAAAAAAATTCTAAAAAATACATGTGCACTAGGTATTGATGTCTTGATTCCAACAAAAAAAAATAAGTTATTTCAAATGAATACAAAAAAAGTTATGCAGGCCAAAGTACACCTCTATCCAAATTATAATTATGTCGACTTGGAAAATTAATTAAAAAATATATGTAACAAAAAATTATGAAAAAATATCCATCCCCTAGATATTGGTGTGAAAAAAATGCATTTTAAAAATTAGTATTGTATCCTATCTATAAAAAAAGTTATGTGGGCCGAAGTAAACATCACTTTTTAAAAATGTTGATTAGTAGAAAAAATAAGTTATTAAAAATTAAATTAAATGATTCACAATTTTTTTTTTTTTTTTTTAAAAATATAATTAGAATCTACACAAAATATCTAACAAATAACTAGTTTGATTCATCTTCAAAACCTTAATGGTTTAGCTGCTACAGGTGTAAGAGAGTGAATGTTTGGTGAAAAACCCTAATTTTAATGTCAAATTGGCCAAAAACTGTAACCCATTATTGTGGGATCACCCCAACTTCCCACAAACTAACTCAACTCAATTATTCTACTGTGGTGTGTGTATGCTCAAATAGTTTATGTTACTCATTACTCGACCAAGTTCTTCTCTTGAGTGATACTTCCCCTATGCCTGGAGGAATTGAACATATACTTGTAACCACTAACACATGGACACAATAGTCAAATGTTCACAAAATATGCATCTCTAAAGTTAGAATATTAATTTAATAACCATTCATACACATATATGCAGTACTTTTCCAAAACATCAAATGGGATAACATTCACATATAACGCATTGATAACAAAGTACAAGCACAAATTATTCATCCCTAGAATTCACATTACATTCATATTTACCCTACATAGTAATAATAAATCATAATTCCACAATTGAGGTGTAACATAACTACAATCAAAGTTGAATATATACATCTCACAAAAAAGTATTTACAATCTCTTATGCTATATTCCTTTTTTCTTTTATAGAATAGACACCACCGAAATTTATCATGTTTATATGTCTAACCAAACTATTTATGTTTACATGATATGCCTTTTTCTAATTATAGTTTAATTTTGAATTGGAAGATAACATTTAAATTAAATGGTAGCATAAATGAATCATATGCTACAAGCTAATCAGATTATATTTCTTAAAAGTGGTGTTTACTATGACTAGTTTTTATAATGATACTCTATTTCATTTATACAATTATTCCACTTACATTTATGTAATAACCATACTCTTAGCCATGATAGAGGATTCTTATTATAAATTAGTTCAAAATATAGCATTTATATCCAACAACACTTTATACTATAAGGTCAAGTTTTAAATTAACCTTTGTACTAGTTTAATTATTAACATGGATACACTATCATTAGGTGATCTAGTTCATCCTAGAAATTATTGGTAGCAACATACACTATCCTTCTACATGATCAATAAGCCCAGTATGAATAGCATAAATATTATTTAACCATATTGATTGGTTAGTTCTTTATGAACAAGAAGAATAATAGATAGTTGTTTGGGTGAATAAGGTTTGCATGAGCAATAGGAATAATGGATAACCATTTGGGTGAATAAGCATTGCATGAAAAAAGATACAAAGGATATATGTTGGGTTAAAGGAGTTATTTTAAAGAACATCAAATTCATTCTTTATATCCTTAGCCCATGAAATGGGCTATGACAACAGAGAAATAATCTAAAGTATTCATATAGATCTATTTACATTCTTGAAAGAAACTTTTCTCTTTTCCTTGTGATACTCTTTATTCAAAAGCAACAAATTATCTCACAATAATCCCCAATGAAATAATTAACCAAAAAAACATAAGAAAAAATATACATTTGACCTAGTAATATTTTTTCTCCAAACTCCTTTTTCCCTACTCCTTTTCCTCTTTTTCAAAAACCCAATCACCTTCATAATAAATTTGTGCCCTTTTTCCTCTTGATTTTTCCTTAATATGCCCCAATTTTGGTTTCCCTCTTTCTCTAATATTATGTCAACATTATGCATATCATAACTACACCTCCCTCTCCACTAAACTGGAGTAAATTCCCACTCATTTATCAGTTGTTTTACCTTATTGCTAAGAATTTAACCAAAAGAGTGGCGACAATTTAAGAGGAGTTTTCATTAATTTTCAAGTATACCACCAAGTATTTTTAGAATGTATTTATTATTATTTTTAGTTTAAAAATATCCCTAATCAATTAATAGTTAATTTTTAAATCCTTTAACATAGAAAATGATCATCTAACTTGAGAATAGATTTTATATCCTTCCACACTACCTAGTTAATGACCAAAGAGTAGGGTGATCATGAGAAAACCAACATGGAGAATATGATCAAGAAAACATCCTACTAACCCCATAATTGGAACACAAGATGATTTTGTGACCACTAACTACTAATCTCAACAAAGATACCTATGAATGAGTTGACATAAACACACATTCTTTCAACTAATCAACACCTCTATGTACATATGAAACCTCATATGTATGTAAAGCTAATTTTTTCTTGAAGACAAGATATGGTTGTTGGACCTCAAATTGTAACTCTTTCCCTAATGATACTCTCCCTCCTCGACTAAAATGAGGAAATTATACCATCATGTATCCACCTCATCATTGTAGATTATTTATTCTATTAGTCACATTTGCATCAATTTTTTCATGTAACCAAACTAATGTTTGAAAATGATAAAATATTAATAATAAAGTAAAATTATTTCAAAATTCTCATATCATTGAAACTAGAATCTATATTTAATATGTATTTAAACATGAATATACATTTAGAATAATCAAAATATGTAAATTATATTCTATTCCATGATTCCACATATTTAACTTACATAACCCAAATACCCAAAATAAGTGTTCTGTAAATACATGTTTTCCTTATCATTCTATACATAAATGTTCTTATCATAATCAATTTAAACTTCTTATCCTAACTCCTATATTATTTGTAATAAATTTATATTATAAATCTACTATTTTATGTACACTTTATTGGAGTAGATAGATTTGATGGGTAAAAGTGCAAAGTTGTGTCATACTTTGTCATAACTTAGAGGTTTTGGGTGAAACAATTTTACCTAATTTTTTTGGTTGGAACAATGGTGAATGTTATAAAACCCACATAGATTATAATATTCTAACTTTTTTTTTAATTTTTTTTAAGTGTGCTTGGTAAACTTTTTAACGTGACTGGCGATGCTAGCGCGACACGCCCTTCGGTACCATAGGGGTGGGGGAGACTAGACCTCATAACCAACCTCCTACAATAGGAAAGATTTAAACAACCGAGCTAGGGCCCCCGCCCCAAAACTAAAAATGTTTGACTAAAACACTTTAACTCAAATTTTTTTAGTTTCCATTCATACATAGATACACACTTTTAAAAGTTAGTATGGAATATTTTCACTTATAACTATTTAACCTAAAAGTACGTGGTACTAGGTTTTTTTATAATCTTTTCATTTTTTGAAAATAATTTATCTTCCTACTATATTTTGGTATGTTGCATATATTTTCTAAAAAATCTAAAAACGTCTTTTGGTAGATCCAGCAACATAAATTTCAAATATGTATAAATAGATACATAGAAAGAATTGTTAGTAATTTATTTTTTAAGTTTAGTACAAATAAGCCATTAAAATAAAACATAAGATTGTTTGAAATTCAAAAAATATACTAGAATTTATTTTAAAAAACATTCACTAGAGGAGAGAATCTTAGTCAAAAGGGTATAATTTCCTTTTACTTATGACAAACAATTAAAACAAAAAATGGAGGCCTATAAAGACTATTAAATGTTTTAATACATATTAAAAAATCTCCTTCAAGTTATTTTTTTTGCTTTCAATTGAAATATAATATCAATTTTATAAAAAAAAAATCCAAATAATTTAAATTAATATTTAAAAAAATATCTATACTTATTTCTTTACATTTGATTAATTTGCATCATGCTAAAATTTAAAACATTTATCAAGATAAAAAAAAATTCAACTTATATTGTCCATTTCCTTTATAAATTTTGATGTAGTATTGAATAATACTTTATTATAATAATACAAGTTTGAAAATATTTAACAACTTATAAACATTTAGAGTTCCTTATTTATCTTTCACCAAGTTCAACCATTTTGATAGATAACTTAAACTCTATCAAAATTTAAGGAGAAATGAGAGAATCTAAATTCAACAAGAGAATAACTAATTGCTTATCCTATAACCGATTTAATGGAACTCTTCCAACTTCCTTTTCTCGTCTCGCTGCCCTTACTAGTCTCAGTGCATATGGTAATAAATTCAACCAGGACATTCCTTCTTCAGCACTTCCATCTTCCATTGAGTGGCTTGCCCTCTCTCTCAGCGGCCATCAGCTGATTCCAGAGGATTTCTTTCACAACCTTGGCAAACTAAACTATCTGGAGTTGTCAAATTGTGTATTAAACATCAGCACAACTTGGATCCCTTCGTTCCAGTTAGAGACCTTATATTTGAGATCATGTGAGATGGATAGCCAGATTCCGCTGTGGATTTCAACTCAATTCTCACTTTCTGATTTAAAATTGGCTGCCAACAATCTTCAAGGGGAAATTCCCACATGGCTACTGGATATGAATCTTCGCTTCATCAATCTCACAGAAAATCATCTGAAAGGACACCTATTAGTAGATAGTTCAGCTTGGAGGCAAATGATTATCATGGATATGTCTAGCAATGCATTTTCCGGACACATACCATCTGTGTGGCCTTCTGATGTGTTAATATTGTTGCTCAATGACAATTTGCTGACCGGAAATATTCCTCCAAGCCTGCAGCTCAGTCCTGACCTACAAATGTTAAATTTGGCACATAACAATTTAAATGGAATCATTCCCCCAAGCCTAGCAAATTATTCAGTGCTTCAAGTGTTGAATTTAGGAAATAATAATTTGGAGGGAAAGATACCATCTGAGTTTGGTGAGATGAGCCTACTGCGGTCATTGGTCCTGAAGAACAATAAGCTCAGTGGGTCATTCCCTCCCTCAATCTCAAAATGCAAAGAATTGTTTTTTTTGGATATTGGGCAAAACTCATTGAAAGGGCGGATTCCCAAGTCAATCGGAAAGCTGTCAAAGTTGCAAGTGCTAGTGATGAGGCAGAATAAGTTTGGACGTAGCATTCCAGCAGAAATTGGGCAGCTAGAGCATCTTCAAATTTTGGACCTGTCCTCAAACCGCCTGTCAGGTTCAATACCAAAGAGCATTTTAAATTTGCAAGCAATAGTCACAGAAAGAGGACATGGATCCATCATGGGTCAAATATGGCCAGCTGCTCTAGATTATGACCTGCTCAATAATAAACCAGTGGGAGACATGTATCATGATGGATTAGATATGAATTCCAAAGGGGTAGACAAGCACTACACATATATATTTTCCATCATGACATCCATAGACCTCTCAGACAATCAACTGAAAGGGGAAATTCCTTCTGATTTTGGAAGTTTGAAGGGCTTGATGTTCCTCAATCTTTCCATCAACAATCTCAATGGTTCCATTCCAAATAGTTTTGGACAAATGAGCTCATTGGAAGCTTTAGATCTCTCTTCAAATCAGTTATCTGGACATATTCTTCAGGAGCTTCAATCCTTGGACTTCTTGGGATTCTTAAACTTGTCCAACAACCACCTTTCAGGCAGTATACCCCAAGGAGGACACATGTTAACATTTGGAGAATCATCATATCGGGGAAATCCAAATCTATGGGGTTGTCCGCTTCCAAAGAATTGTTCTTGGCCACAATTTGTTCCTGCGCCTCCTCCTATTTCTACTTCTGCCAATGAAGAAGATAAAAGCGAGGAAACTCTGTGGTATGAGATTGGAATGGGATTGTCATATGGAGTGGGTTTTGCAGGGGTGGTGTCTTTTCTAGTATTAAGAATGAAGTGGAGAGTGAGATATTTCCATGGAGTTGATTCGATCCTGAAGTTTTTATTCCCATGGATCCGCAATTTGACGCTATGAAAAGATTGCTTTTTCTATGCAAGTGAGTCAAAACAAGTATATACTTAATTTACAGACTTTGAAGACTGTTATTCTAAATATTGTTTTGTACTCGTTTATGTTTTACAGATTACAGGACCATAACAAAGGCATTCCATCTCTAAATCTGGTTTTCATTATTATTGTATTCTAGGCTAAGTCAACTGTAGTCTTTTGCCTTAAAAGTAGACACCTGCTTTGGAATAAATATGCGGAGTATTCTTATTTATTTGAACTTCTTTTACGTATGTGAATTTTTTTCTTATTTTTCTGTTTTGAGTTAAAATGATTTCAGTTATGTCAATTGTAATTTATATGGAATTCTAATAAATTTAGAAGTAGCATTAGGTTAATAAAGAATTTTATTTGATCTTACTGCACTCTTTGCAACCTACTATTAGTGAAAATTGAATTCAATAAAAGCTCAAGAAATAGACAAAAGTATATTTTCAAATTTATTTATTCATGAAGTGCATAGGACAAATAGATGGGCATCTTCAGCCCATGATGGAATTAAGTTGAGCTATTGGCCTTTGTCACCTGGATGGGGAGTGCCCATTCCTCTTGTTATGTAGGATGTTCAAGGTGGCTAGGTTGTTCTAGATCCTCCCTCAAGTGATCCTTTTTTGGGTTGTTCTTTGTCTTTAGAATAATCTACCCCTTCCTTTTTCTGATTTAGTAACATATCTTCATACTTTAATAATTCTGATTATAATACATTGTGAACATTTAAAATGTGCTTTCCAATTAACTATGTTTTATTATAAACCTTTATATATATATTTTTAATTTTTGATTTATAAAATGTTAAAAAAACATTTTTCATTAAAAATATATATAAACATTATACTGTATATTACACATCCTCACTATTAAATTTGTCCATTTTTATAGATAAAATGAAACATTTTATTCCATGTATGTAACAAAATAGATAAATTAAATGTGAGGTATTTTTTAAGCTATTTTTTCCATCATATGAGTTTAAATATAGGAATGATAGTTTTGATTTGTACAACCATCTTCTCTACTGATCTTGTTTTAAAATTTCTTCAATATGTTAAACAAGTGATATTGTTTGATCTTTTTATGAACCTTTTCCAGAAAAAGATTATGGCAATGAGTAAATTTAACTTTTAGGTATCAAAATACTTTTGTGCTCTTGAAAATAGAAGAGATTTTTTTTTGTACTACTTATGTTGAAATGATGTAGCATTATGCTTCTCTCAAGGACATCAAAGATTATATTATCATGCAGCATGTTATTGAAAATGAAAAGAAGTACACAAATACTATAACCAAGATCAATCATGATCAAGCCTTACTGGTTCTCATATTAAATTATGAAAAACACCAAATATATATATATATAAAACAACAATTTATGATTGAACATTCTTGCATCTATAACTTTGCTCATATAAAACCATAATGTCTCTATGAAAACTAAAAGTACCCAACAAAGATGAAATAAGAATATTTCCACTGGTGCATCTAGGAACAACTTCTATGTTTAACCATAGACTTGTCCTGCTTGCATTAAAGTGGTATTGCCTTGTGGAACACAGCTGAGCTACAGCTCCAATGAATGGACCCAACTAGAATATCCGCTGCAAAATAACCCATCATTTCAAGCAATATTATAAACAAAAATTAAAAGACAAAAAATCATAATAATGGAAGCTTCTTCATCTTATGCGCTCTTGGATTTGTGATGATTATAAACTAGAGCGCTCCAAAACTCCTGGCAGGGTTGATGCATCTAGCAGTAATTGGAATGGTTGTCAAATGAACCAGGAATATTGCAAATCCTATTGAGAGGGGAGCCAATACCTGTAACCAACTTACATATTAGTTATCTATGATGAAATTAGTTTAAAATAATATGTTATAGGTGTCTATAAATCTATAGTTCAATACAGAATGGGCGATAGTATTTGTTTAGACTTTAGAGGTATATTTGAGTTGTAAGCAGCAAGTTTAGAATCAGTTGCAGAGAAGACAGCATAGACTAAGACAAATATAGGAGATGTAATTCTCTTCATGGCTTTTCATCCTTAATCGGTCACCATTTTGTATGAGTGGCAGGTTTGGTTTTGCCACGCATAGAAATTACCCAGCCGGCATAGTTGAACATTGATTGGCAACAGTTCCTCACTATTTTAATGGAGTTCACCAAAAAAACAAAAAAACTATAAAAATACATATTTTATGTCAAATTAGATATAATAGTTGATTAATTGCAAATGATTATTCAACATCCTACAAACTCTTTCTAAATCGTGCTAAGAAATTTGCCTCTTCAGTTTATAAGTTGCTTCTGCAGGAAGGATGTCAAAGCCTTAAATAGTCAAATGTAAACCACCTGTCTTAAATTTAATTACAAACCCAAATCTTTTCAAGTTGATCTTTTGACAATTGTTTGAAGGCGATGCTGCGCTGGCAGCATTTCAAACCTTCAAACATCCTCAAAAACTGGTTATGTTGGCTACGGTTTCCTTACCTTCTGTTTGGGACCCACCGAGGACCTCCATAATACAGAGAGAACCAAGAGGCCTCATGGACATGTAGTGTAATTGTAAAATGGTCCCCCTCAACTTTCTCCATAGCCATGATAAGTGATAGTTGAGGCGGAGAATGCAAGCCGGCTGTTATTCATGGATTTCACTATCAACCAAGCCTTGTACTTGAGGTTTTATCACAGGCTTGAAATGCACAGATAGGTATGTCCACAATTTTTAATGTTGTGGGGGTGAGAAATGTTTCAGCTGCCTGAAAGTTGATTTTCCCAGTGAGACAAATTTCCGCAGAACCAATGCTTTCATTTAACAGATAACAACAGAATTGTTTTAGAATGAAATAGAACACAAAAAATAATGATTCGGCCACGTACAGATTCCCAAAAAATATAAAAACTCAAAGATTTTTGAAGGTTGCAACTGAACCTATATTTTGAAGTCTGATAAGAGCATAACTGTAAATCAAATGGGGGAGGAGGAAAAAGGTTGTAAAAAGTGATTAAATATAATGATTTAAATTTGGCACATAACAATTTGAATGGAATCATTCCCCCAAGCCTAACAAATTGTTCAGTGCTTAAGTGTTAAATTTGGGAAATAATAATTTGGAGGGAAAGATACCATCTGACTTTGGTGAGGTAAGCTTACTGTTGTCATTGGTTCCGAAGATCAATAAGCTCAGTGGATCATTCCCCCCTCAATTTCAAAGTGCAAAGAATTATTACAACAATTTTATAAAATATATATTAATATTTAAGATATTTTAAATACATCTATCTAAAAAAAAGCATCGAGGGATATAATCGTGAGTGATTTTATTTGCTTAAGATTGGGAGATAGAGACAAAGAGATATAGAGATAATCAAGGACAAAGACAAACACAATGAGTGAGAGGGAAAAGGAATTAGAGAGGAATGGAGAAATGGAGAGAGAAAAGGTGGGAGAGATAAGTGACCAAGAGAAAGAAAGACATATAGATAGAGGAGGGGGGGGTAGGGGTGAAGATACGTAGGAGAGAGAGCTAAAGGAAGATGGAGAGAGGGGGAGGACAGATAAAGAGAGATAAGAGATAAGAGATATAAAATGAAAGAGAGAGAAAGAGGGGTGGAGAGAGATATACAGATATAAAGGGAAAGAGAGATTGATTTTTGATCAGCCATTTCATGCCAACAATCCAAAGATGGGATGTGTCCATTAGGAGCTATTTTCATGCAACATGTCATTTGCTTAAAGATCTAATAATTCACCTTTAATTCATTTTTGATGTACCCAAATGTTGCACATGCTAAATTGTGATTATTACTAATTTTTTCTTTGACTTGGATATTCTCAACCTCAATCCTATTCTTATATTAGAAACCTTTTGGTAGATGAGTAATTCCAACATAGTGTTAAATTTAATATATATTAAAAAAGTGTTGACTCTTTCTTATCTTAACTAGGTAGTAGACCTTTGTAAAAAACCCTTTGAGGTTGCAATAATTTTCTATATCAATGTGAAGGAAAATATAGGCTAATTCAATTAAATGTACACAAACAAATAAAATAATTGTATGGAGAGGTGTGGTATTATGGAGCCTTATGTCTTTAAGTATAAATTTATAAAAAAAAATTAAATATAAATGACATATATCGTGTTAAAAAATATGTAACTTAAAATAATTCTTAACTAGCAATTAAATTTTATGTGTTGAAATGTATGTATTTAGTAAACAAAATGATTCTAAAAATATAATTAAATATCTCTTAAGAAAATAAACTAATTCTTAAATAGTTTTAAAATAGAAAAAAAATGTGTTATTGACAAGAAGCTCCCTTCCTTGATCACTTTATCTTTGAAGGTTGGAGATTGTATGCAACAGAGGTCCCTTATGATGTGCCTCAACTACCACAAGCAAAGACATGATTTTGAATTACATGTGGTGTTTAAGGATTAAAACCACAAGTAAGTTAAGGATCTATATGATCATCCACCCAAGATGAGATTGGCCTCCCATTGGAGGGGATTGGAGGGGGAAAATGGCTTCTCATGGAAATATTAATACAAAGAGTGAAACCTTTATTGTGTAAGTTTTATAATCAACTATAGTTAATGATCCTCCTCATGGTCCTTAAAAAATTATACTAGAAGCACAAAGCAAAATCTTTAACATCGAACCAATGTGGACCTAAAAATTGGATCCCTTGTACACAAAATCATTGAAATTGACACCTAGTTAATTTCCACAACTATTTCCTTCACTAAATCAAACCTTCTTGCAAAATTTCTTACACTATCATCTAAAAATATGCTCAAATCATGCAAACTGATTTGCACCAAATTCTTTGTACCAGGATACAATATTGACATCAATGACAACACTGCAATGCATAATTGTATATACCTTGTGCTCATCCCACATGCTCATGTTGCCAACAGATGCATCAATGGCATCTCCTCTTTCTTCCAAAATCTTGGTGGTGATGGTGCAACCATGGCTAGATTTGGCATTATGACAAGTTGTTGTGGCTACAAGCGTTGTTGTGGTTGCAAATAATTTGTGTTTTGGTTTTTCCATTGTTGACCTTCGTGCCACTATGATGGTCATTGGTTATGTTGGGGTGGCCACTGGGAATTATAGTTTGGTACTTGGTAATTTTGTGGTGGTCATATCCCTTTTTTTTGGTTGAGTCCAATTAGATACTTGGGACATTGGCAATGGTGGATTTTGTACATTATTCTAGGGCTGAGGGTTACAATTTGAGAAATTTAAATTACTACCTAGAAATGACATATTATAGGTCAAGGGATCTTGGGGCATACCTTGTTTTGGTTTCTATGAATTGCAATAAGCAATGTAAAACACTTGACCTTCTTCATCCTCCAAGACATGAAACTTTGGCTTCCCTTGCTCGTCTTCAGATATGCTAGCTAGATTTTTGTAATTACAATTGATCTTCTTCTGGTGATTATGTGGACAAAATTATGTGAGAGTTTCCTCTGTTTCTTCCTAATTCTTCTTGATATGGAGGGTATCTAGTTGGGTATCCAAGTAGATAATGATGTCCTTCATATTGGATAGAAGATTGCTAAGCTCAACACTTGAAACTCTAGTGGATGTCTTCTTGAGAGACGAGGTCCTATCTAATTTGGAGTAATTTTTACACACTTTACAAATCTCATCAAAGGGAATTTGAGAGATGTCCCCTAATCCTATGATATTTAGAGTGTCCATACAATCTTCATGGATTCCCCTTAAAAATACCAGTTTTAAGGATTCAGGGGAGAATTTGTTTTGATGAGATTTCTTGAGACAAAACTAAAATCTCTCAACATAATCTTCCAATGGCTCATCTTCTCCCTATGACATTCAAAATATGTCATCCCTCTTTTTATCTATACCTATGCAATAATCTTGGTGTTTTTCCAAGAATTTTATCTTCATTGTCTCCTAGTTGGAAACAATATTCCTTCTCAATACCATGAATCAACACAAAGCAACATCCTTTAGTGTGGTTGAGAATAATTTAAGTTGGTGAGCATCTGTAGTGTAGTCATATCTCTAGCATAATACGTCGAATTCAAAGAGAAATGTGTTTGGATCCTCTGTAGCTAGTCCATAGAAAACATATAGTGTTGAAGGAGGTATATTTTTAAGAGCAACAACCCTTTCTTGGTTTGTTATTGTGAATTCAAATGTCACATGTTATCTTGGGTTATCCACAAATTCTTTGGCCATGATATTGAAAAATGTATTCTAGAAGTCTCCTTTGTAATTGGTGTAGCTGTAAGGGATAATTCTTCTTTGTTGATTCCCTCGATTTGTTTGCTCTATCCACCAGTGTCTTCAAATACTTTGTGTATCGAGGAGAGAAATCTTCCCAGAGCATCTCTCTACCTCTGCATGTAATTTTTCTAGCTCTTTAGATCAAAAATTCTTGCATATTGTTAGTAAATAGTGTTGTTGATTCCTAAATACCTATTTTCCCTAATTTGCTATAGAAAAGTTTGATCTGCTATGAAAGCTTGGAAAGAATTTAAAATACACAAAAGAATCCTAAACTTAGCACCATCCCTAACAACGATGCCAAAAATGTGGAGCCATCTCTAATGCCTAATTAACTCGGTACTACTAGGTATGCACACGGCTTACAAGACCCAAGGATCCTTAACTAATAAGTTCATCATTCACAAGAGGGTTACATTAAGTCATCAACCAGGGAATTGTAAAACTTTAGATAGTGCTGGAAAAGTATACGCATTCATAGGTTTTGGACATCCTACATCAACTGAGTATAGGAAATTAAACACATGCAAATACAGTGAAACCTTTAAATTGAAATAAACTGCTAAATCTCAAAATAGAGTAAAGGAATATGTAAATAACTACCTTTTTTGGGTACCTAATGCTTAAGATTGTAACTATTAACCATTAAATTGCAATATGTCCTAAATTAGTTAACCTTCAGAGTATGAAATATAACATCAATCCACGGATTCTACTTCAAGCATTGTAACACATTCATTCACAATTTCACATAACTTAAAACTATTACAGAAATTCACAATGCATAATCTAATCTAATAAATTGAATTCAAATGGTTCAGCAATACCTCAACTGGCCCTTGCTTGAGTTGTTGCTTCCATAGGATTTTTTCAATCACTCACTTACTCAACAAAACATAGTATCAAATCAATTCTTTTATTGCATTCTCAACACATAATTTTTTTACACAAAATCTATCAGGAAATATTTGAAAGTCTTTTATTCAATAACACACATAATATTCTACTATTCTTACTACTACTGCTACTAGATCTCCTTCTCAATAGGGGATCCTACTATATAGGATATGTGAGGGAGTCCCATTATTCATGAACTGAAAACAAACCAAGGAAAAAATGTCAACTCTTTCTCAAGAATAGGAAGAGGACTGAGTCTTAAAACAAAAATAATAATTACTTAAAATGAGTATAGAAATCAAACAAGGATTCTATTCCCAAAAAACTTAACCATTTATAACAAAAATGTGCTCATTAGAACAATTTTGTCATAATTCAATCTTATTGAAAATAGAATTCTTCTCTCAGTTGTCTTATTGGTAGATAAGAGTAATACTAGATGACTCATGAAAGTGGTCATGTTGCATTCGATTGACTTCTTCTTTGCAACAAACTACAGTCCTTATGCTATGGGTTGAGAAGCTCGTTGCTACGGGTTGAAATATATCGTTGCTATAAATGTTAGTCTTATTTCCTAAGATATTCTCATTATTAACAACCATAAATCAAACATAAAATCTTACTAAACTTTATAGACATTGATAAATCATACATACACATATTAACATAACATGTTTCCATTCCAAATGCTTAAAACTACTTAAAACTATATGAAAGGTATGAAAGGTCTTGGTAATGTCTTAAAGATTATTAGAAAGTAATGATAAAAAGTATAAAACAATAGTAAGAAACTATCCAATTATAAATCCCACCAAAAACCATTCTTATGGTACCTTGTACAAGTACCATGATGAAAACATGTTCTTGGAAATCATGCATAAATTTGTTGTATACATCTCCTTCACACCTGGGCGCAATTACATTTCATCATACCCATGCATTCCATCACACCTACTCATCTCATCATACTTATCCATTCTATCATACAAATCCATCACATCATACCTATTATGCCTTGCATAACCACCCCACTTTTTATTTTTTATTAAAATGGGTCCCCCTTGTTTTTTGTTTACTTTTGGTTTTTGTGTTTTTGCCTTGGGAGTTGTTCTTTTTCCTCCTTGGGCTTTTCTTTGTTGTTCCGGTGGGCTCAGAGCGTGGGATGAAACTCAACTTAGAAACTTGTTTCAAGTTCTGGGTTGGCTCCCGTTCCGCTTTCGGTTCCACTCTTGGTCGTTTATCTTGTTGTCATGTTTTTGTTTGATCTTGGGGTTGATTTCTTCCTTAAGGTATTTTCTTTGTTTTTCTTTTTTCTCTTGTTTCTTTGTTTGTTGTTGAAGGCGGAGTTGGGGAAAAAAAATGAATCTGGAACTTAGTGAAGTTAATGGTTCGGGTTTTGTTCCGGTTCCACTCGTGTTGTGTCTTGCCCGAGTTCGGTCTTTGGTTTGATTCCGTTTGCACTTTTTTTTTGGTCATTTGTTTCAGTCTCTTTGTTGCGGGAGCGGGATCAGAATGAGGGTGAAGTTTGGAACTTGCTTTCAAGTTCTGGGTTTGGCTTTTGTTCTGACTCTGCTTCCTGTTTTCCTTTGTCGTGTTGTTCCTTTGTTGCGGGACCAAGGGCGGAATGGAATTAGGAGATGAAACTTCTCCAAGTTCTATGTCTTGGTTCGGTTTCGGATCCGCATCCGCCCTACCTTGAGTCCTGAGATCGGTTGAATGTGCATTTATTGCTTTGACTCTGCCCGACCAACTGCATTAAAGGCATTAAATGCCACTATGTTTACATGCGCGAAATAGGTTTTTAAAACCATAATCGTGTTTATTGTTTCTCACAATTGCGTTTATAAGCATTCTTGCGACTTATAGCTATAGAACACGTGTGAATTGTGGATTTGGATTGAGGGCTTGTATTGGGGTCGATTCTTCATTAGGTTTCAACCTGTGTGGTGCGTTTCGAGGTAGGCTTTCTGGTTTTGTTTTGTTTTCACTCTTTCCTTCATGTTTCCTTTCAGGTTGTTTGTTTGCGCGTTTGTTCAACTTTTCTCTACGAATCTTTGCTTTTCTCTTGTTTCTTTGTTGTTCTTTTTTGTTTTGTTTCTTTTTCTTTGTTTTGTTGCTCATTTTGGGTTGTTTTGTCATTTGTTGTTGTTGTTGTGTTTGGTGGCTGTTTGTTTTCAACGTGCCCTAGTTTCAATTAGGGTTTAGGTTTGGAAGGATTTAGGGCTCTTAAATTGTCTTAAATTTTCTTATTAATCCTTTTGGTTGAGTTTCATGTTGATTTCATGGTTTAAATCTAGGGTTTAGTGCCCTAATTTTTTAGCAATAAATGTGTCATACAAGTTAGGGTTTTTGTACGACTGATCGTTACAGTGTCATGTTTTATGGCATTTTGATTTTAGCCTTATTTAATCCTTAGGTCAAAATTATCATGACGTCATCTTGACCTATGCCCTTGGTTTCAAGGTTATTTAAGCATTCGCGTAAAATGCTTAGTTTGTGTGCTTGAATACCGGAGCCGGGTTCGGGTTCGAATTAGTTTATGAAGTTGTTGCCTTTACTTATGTTTGGATCTTGAAATATTTCCACCCCCGATTGTTGATTAAATGTTGTGATCTCTTTGCTCTTCGTCAGAGCTGGGTTCAGAATGTAGGCCTAACTTGGAACTATTGTTTGGTTTCGGGTTTGGTTTCTTTCCCGCCTCTGGCTCTAGTCTTTTTGTCATACTAACAAGTTGGTGATAGCTTTGGTTTTGTATTTGTTCTTTGGCGGAAGCAGAGCCAAGATGGGATGTGAGTTTGAAATTGTTGATTAGTCTGATGTTCTGCCCCATCTTGACTCCAGTTCTGAGTTGGTTTGGTTCCCGATTCTTGTCCCACTGGTGTTAAAAGTAAGTTTATTCCTGACTCTTCTTTGGTTTCGCCTCCGATAAGAGTAAATTTTGGTTAAGTATAAGGAAAAAGAAAGGTATGAAGGGTAAAGTATGATGACTTTCATGCTTCTAGGGATCTAATATTGCATTGTTTTGCATGAATAGAAGATGTCAGGAACCTCAAATGTTGCTTCCCAAAGGAGCCAACCGGCGGAGAGCTCTAGGCAAGGAGGAAAACCAAAGAAGATCAAACTTGAGAATCTACCTTATACATTGAGGTACAAGCATGGAGGTCCAACACCCACTGCAAGCAAGGTGGATTCAGACCTGCAAGATATCACCGATACTAACCTGGGACAATTTAATTTCCAAGATATGTGGGATGAAATTCATGCAGAGCAAGTTACTGGAAGAACATTGAGGATTAGGAAATCCCGTTTAGCACATGTGGTTGTTTTCCCCATATTAGTGTAGTGTCCATAACTAATTTTAACCATAGCAGATGCATACAACCAAGCTACCAGACAATGCATGGATGCACAGGGGAATGTAATAATTGATTTAACTCCCCCAAATGATATAGTTTACTTTCAACATGCCTACACCTAGAAATCCAAGATACCTAAATGGATCAAAGGAATTGGTGGCATATAATCAGAAGAAAGAAGATAATAGATCTCACATAAATAAGAAGTGGATGAGGACTAAGAAGAATTCCTTACTTAAACTTTCTGATCAACCCAAGAGGTCAGATTTTGCTCATGAAATTAGTTAAATAATCTTGTTGCTCTCAAGGGTCTTTGGGAAAAGAGATGCCACTTGTTTCAAAGAGTGGATGTTCCCTTTTATTTACACTATCTTGGATGGCAATCAACAATTTGATTG